>VYYI01000224.1:0-11008 GCA_021029175.1 Bilobella aurantiaca | reverse complement strand
ACCCCCCCCCCCCCCCCCCCCCCCCCGGAAAATAATTTTTTAACTTAGAAATACGTTACGCACGCACAGCAAAGTACGGCCATAAAAAATGACAAATATTTTGCAGACACTGACATTGAGTGAGTAATGAGCAGAGGCTGGAATTTTTTAATTGCATGTTCGTTTTGACACAATTGTTGTTAATTTTTCCGGTCAATTGACACAAATCACATATGCTTATAAGGATGTCTCGCATGTCATAATTTGAGATTTTTTTTACAATGAGTAGTGCCGTGCTCCTCAATCCTCGTCGTTGGCTACTTCGGTGAAATAAATCAGAGAGTGAGAACTTTGATCAATACAAAAGCCTCCACGCTTTCACCAGACGTTGCGTTTGGAAACAAACTTTTTCTAGATGTTGCGTGAAAGTTGAAGGGGAGCGAAGGGTCTAATTAATAGAAAGGTAATTCCTGTCTCATCTGCCTCAGCGGATTAGAATGCCAGGGCAGATCAGACCTTTCCTCTTTTCAAAGACTCCTCAGAAAAGAAAGTTCCCAGAAGAGAAAGCATAGGAAGGAAGATGAAGTATTGTTGTTGTTTAGAAACAGTCTTCCAAGCACTTCTACTTCTTCTCTGTTGACTCCCAGTGCAGAAAGTTGAACAATAAATCCAAGTCTTAGCCTATTCATCCCAGCAGAGTGTACACGTTTCCTCGGGATCCTTTAGAAGAGGTTCTTATTAGAAAACAAAATATTTGTAGGTTAGCTTCCAAAGGAAACCATTACTTAAGCGTTGACATGGATCCTATTGTGGATAATGTAAAGACCATCTCTCATCGTCGGCGACATTTTCCAGCTCCAAAGCCCATTCGACCCCAGCAGTAACGACCAAAGGACTAACACGCCTCGCAGATATAATCTTACACTTGTACACATGCCATGCCCTTTTGCGTTCTATGTATGCGATCATATTTCATATTTCAAAGTATAAAGGGGCTAATGATTTTATCAATGTTTCCAGCGTTAAGGGCTCAGAGCTTAAGCTAGGGCTCAAGGCATCTTTGCCCCGAAGTCTGAACCCCTTCGCTGGAAGGCAAACGAAGTTTAAGTCCCCGGATCAATGTTGCCGTTTCAGGTATTACGCATTAAAAAATGGACGTTTTCCAAACTAGTGTTACATCAATGTCTCTTCAAAATGCTTATGGTTATATTACACCAGCCAGGTAAGGAATTTTCTCGGAGTCGAAATTAATGTTGCATAAAATGTTAACATTACATCAGTATGTTGTTCTATTTTCTTGTCATGAACAGGGTGATTTGCCACAGCTTTGAATCAAGTAAGAATATTTCGCTTGCTTTGAAACAGCAGTGGCTATAAAGGCAGCGCGGAGAAGAAAGCGCAGTAAATTAGAACTTACAATTTAAAAAAAAAATCAAATTTAAAAAATCCTAAACTCTAATATCTGCCGTATTACGTAACGAATTGAATTCTTAAAAACAGGAATTGCTTTTCGTTACAAAAACTTGGAGAGAAATTGAAGCTGACGTCCGAGACGAGTTGTTTGTCCAAGAGAAAGGAAGAGAAAGTTTATAAGATGAGTTTGATTTTGTGGGATTTGACAGACGCATAATGGGCGGGGAAGTTTGAGGATAATGTGAAGAATGGGATTGGCAGAATTGTAAGGAGCTTAGCATTGGAAAGAGAAAGTCTTTCTTCCCAAACTTAGCGTCCCCTTGTTTCATTTTATCATTTCATTTGTGAGAGGAAGTGAAAGTCCAGAAGTCCACGAAGACAGGGAAGAAAGGGCGGATAGTTGTATTATTTTCTCCTATTTTCTATCTGCCACAACCAATCCTTCCTTCTTGTCTTTCACCATCTCTCTTCCCATCCAATTTAGTCCGGAAGAAGGGAGAGGCCAAAGGAAACTCAACTTTCACCTCCATCCAAAACCCCTTTCTCCATTCACAAAGGACCCTTAGCCCACTTTCCCCAAATCCGCCAAAGAGTGAACAACAAACAATGCTCGAGAGAAGTAGTTCGGATTGCTGGAGAAAGGCGTCGCCCGCCTCCGAGGAAGGATTGAAGATGATTGTGCCTCCTTGGCTTTCTCCTCGTGACATCACTTGTGGGCACAAGGAGTCGTTTCCATTAGGAGAAAGTGAAGTGTTTGATTAGTACGACACCACCACCTCCCTTTCGCCCCACAAGAATCAATAAGGAATACAAATTACTTTTTCCCTTACTTTCTCACACTGTCCATTCTCCAGGCCTTTCTCTGTGTACTTTGTCTGAATTTAAATTGGAGGCACTAGGATGGCAAATCAAATTACGCCATAGAAATGGCCGACTTAATTATTGTACTGCCCAAAAGACTTGTCTTTCGTAGCATGGTCTCTGACAAAAGTAAATATCACCACAGATCACAGAAGAAAGAGATTTCAGAGTAATGAAATGAAAATAAAAACAAACTCCATTTGATTAGCCTATGTATAAGCTGCTAAAAATCCAAATACTGTTTATAGTCTCTTTCTTTACAAATTAATTTATTTTCTAGTTGACATTTTTTGCTGGGATTTCAATCTACTATTATTATTAATATAAACTACGCGAATTCTTAAATTCCAATCAAGTTACATCCTTCTCTTCAAATTTAAATATACCTTTAACCTGCAACTTATTAGCATATTCATTTAAACTGCAAACCTGTTAGCATAATTTAACATAACTGCTCTTTACCTATTTAAAGGTAAACTTTTGTTTAGTTAAGTTGTTTGTTTACGTATTATAACGTTCATATGCTATATTGACCGCTTATTATGTGGGAACAAAAGGGTTCCGTTGAATACAGATGCTCTTAACGGCTAAACCATCTGCTTATCAATGACTATTGCTCGACGGTAAACATCGCAGAGCCTTTAAGTGTCATAAAAGGCACACAGCACCTCCTGCCCAAAGAGACAAGCGCTTTGTGCCTAAAATTCAAAGCTGCGTACTTTGAGAGGTTCCTTAGAATTTGTTCCAATAAAATCAAATAAGAGGCTCTAACGTTTATTGCAAAACCATATCAGAGAGCCATCCAGGAAGTTTGGCAAATGGGCATCTCGCACTTGCCAAAAGTTGAGTCGCGTCATCTCATGTTTGTCATCCGCTTTTACGTCAATTGCTTTGGAGAGTTTGCTAGGAAGGCATTTGCAAAGGGTTAGAGATTGGATGCGATGAAGGAAGACGAGGTCATATTCTTCTGTTGATGTGAATTGTGATTCTTCTTATGGGACCTCCACCGCCAAATCACCTTCTGCACTTACTTTCCCATCAGACTTTCTCCAAAACCTCCTTAGCTAAATGGACCCAATATGCAGAAACTTCCATTAAGGTGAAAGCTTCCAGTTCTGCAAAGACGTCCAGAACAATCGGCCATCCCTCTCTCCCTTCAAACTCAAGTGATTCAACAAACTTCAGCGTCGATTTGATACCAAAGAAAAAGAAAACAAGAGAGAAAGTACGACTCAAGAGTAGCAGCACCCCTACAACTCGTCTCAACTTATCCATATCTGACATATGGCTTTTTATGCTTATTTCGAAATGTTACTTTTATTAGGGTTCTGAATTTGTATTTTAAAAACTTTATTTTGAATAAAGTTTGTGGAATACTTATTATTCTAATTTAACACAATTTAAACTCTTGGAATTCACAAATTCATATATAATTATTATTTTTATGACTTGTCAAAATAGAGTATTTAAAACTGCTCATTTAGAACCTCCTAAGCTTACACTTTGTACTATTTCACAATATAATTACTGCTCAGGAGCCTAAATAAATGTTTTGAATACAATTAGGCTAAGCAGGATTCCGTTTTTTTGGCGTGTATAGGATGTCAAAGGAAGGTTAAGTGAATTTTTTTCATATAATATTATATTAATTCGTATGTGTGAGCAAGTCCTGAAGTAAAAGTCACAATTACTTATCACATAGCTGCGGATGATGGGCAATCATTTGATTTGATCGCCAATTGTGGTAATGGTCCCAACAACTTAAAAAGACGCCTTCTAGACATAAATGGGATAATAAGGATAATTTATTAGATATTTTGTGGCATTATTGAATAAGGTATGTTTGCTTTTCTTTGCCCTTCCTCCGCTCCGTAGTTCAGCTTTGAAATCGTAAACTAAAAAATGTGGAAGCGGAAAAACAAATAGTTCAAAGGAGGAAGGAGTGGAAAAAGTCCGGAAGGTTGACACGCTTGCTCTGTACTTATGCTTCTGTGGCAGTAGTTATAGGTTAAGAGAAAGTTTTCTAAGGAGAAAGTGCTATGGTAGACCCAAAGGCGCTAGGAAAGCTAAAGGGAAATGAAATTTTCCGGCTAGAAAAATATGGGACAGGATAAAATAAAAACAGTAGAAAGAGGAGAAAGAAGGGAATTTTATAGGACTTTTGTAGACTCGAGTCCATCACCATAAACTTCCCGCTTCTTTTTTTGGTCCATAGTCTCCTCCAAGCTTAGGACCTCAAGTCACCCAAAAAACTTCCAAAATCGCTTCTATAAATCTTTTCATGAACATTACAGTGTACTTGAAGTCTACCCACTCTCTGACCACTATCCAATGAAACGTAATCCATGACGCACAGTGTACGATCCCCTTCCCGCCACGGTCCATGGGTCACCATTCTGGCCCAAATGTTCGCGAAATTGGTCAAATGGTATATCAGGGCTCAAATGACCTTTCCACTCCAAAGTCTGGTCAGAAAACAAAGGTCGCATTAGAAACAGATCTTAGGCTAAAGACAAGTTTTCAGCTGGACTCAACAGGGCCCTTGATAGTCCTTAGCGCCTAGTTTCTTCGGAGAGTGAATAGGAATTATTTACTTCTGAAAGTGAAAGTTGAGAGAAAGCGTTTAGATTCTCTGCTGCTGTATCCACTCCATACTGGGATTGAGGAGGAGGTGAAAGGGATTTGGCCTATTTTTCTTTCTTTTTCCTCTACTTATTTGTGAACTGAAACGAAGTTCTGTCAAGTCAAGACAGTTTCCGGACGATATAACTGCGCAGCATTTGAGCATTTCTGGAAGACAAATCTTCTTCAAGTGCAAAAGTAAGAAACATGACAGATTTCACAAATCCTCCACTTCGTCTTCCCCACTTAGCTTTTCTCTTTTTGGAGCTACAGAAGCATCCTGATCTTGTGATTCTTTATTTGTCTGTCTCTCACATCCGGATCATCGTTCTTTTTATTTTGATAAGTTTTTAGTTGCTGGAGGGTGGTCTGAGCGTTGTTGGAGAGACAGTGACATGATGTTATAAAGAGGAGGGAAAGTTGAATGAAGTAATCCATTCTGGAAATTAAACGGACTTGAGTCTTGGAGATGAAGATTAGGAATTAAGCTGTAATGGATTGCTGTGGAGGCCTTTCATCTCGAGGAAACGGAATGAATTTTACAAGAAAAGCACATTTTCACTGTCATGTCATGAGTGTGTTAGACTTTCTTGTAAATATACAGAGAAACGTCTTGATGATAAGAATCCAATTCGAGTTTCTTTCACTGCCTTTCCTCAGGGTTGCGAGAGTAAAGCAGGGAGAAAGTAAATTATTCTTTTCAGAAATGTCAGACGAGAAGCAGCATTTCTAAAGTAAAGTTCATCATTCCAATTGCAAAATATGTTCCAAAGGATAACGAAATTAACATAAACCTGATTAAAGGACGTGTGTTGTAGGTCAAATGACTAGGGGAGCTTGTAGCGCCGCAATACAAACAATACATTACTTTTGAAATGTTAACAAAAAAAAAAGTGAATTGGGCAATTTTAACTATTTGAGATTAATCCTTTAAATTAATTAACTTGTTAAACAAAGTAATTAAAAGTCAATTTTTTTAGTTCATTTTAGAAACAAATATTTACCCTAAGTCTTCCAAATGTATTTTTTAATTAGCCCGTAATACATTGACTCTTTTATCAAGTTTTATTATCAAATCCACTCTGTAAAATCATACTCTTCAATAGGAACACTGGTATTTCATAATAATTTTGTTTTTGAGTATTTTGAAACTCTTGTTGTTCGTCATATTTTTTTTCTTTCGTTTTGAATTGATATTTACCAAGACTAATTAGAACTCTCTAAAAAAAAATGAGTTTTTACAGATCACATAGGGATACAGATACGAATTTTTATATTGTCATCATCGGACGACTTATCACAGCGTAAATTCTATAACATCAGCAAAGGTTCTTAAGCAGAGGCGTTGAATTCCGGAAGTGATTTGTGGGGAAGCCAATTAAAATTTGGGGAAAGAGGACAAAGTTCTAATGCTTGATTGTTTGCAGAGAGATCAAAAGCTTCCCAAAAGTTTTAGTTTCCGGTGTTCCAGCGGCTTCTGTGCCATTAATCAGCCAAAAAACAAGAAATTTTGAGCGGTGTTAATGGCTGTAAATTAAATATCCTGAATCCCCGGGGTGGCAAATTCTATGAGCAATGATACAGGAGACTTCATCCAACTGATTTCTGAACAGAAGTCATGGACTTCCACACACTTAATTCCGGCCACGCGCCCTTCACTGCAGAGGATCAGCCATTGGATGTGATCATTATGTATTTCTCGTGGCACGAGTCATGAAGTGAGAGATTTCCCTGGGAAAGAGTAATTTGGAAATGGAAGCTGAAGGGAAGGAAGTTGGGTAAAGGAAGACAGGCTCATCCATCAATCAGTTACTGCACATAAATAAACGACTCTCCGCTGAATCTCGATTTACTCTAAAATCACACTCCGCCCATCCCACTGGGCAGTTGCCCACTAAATAAATACTACGGGGCGAGACAGGCCTTGGCATTCTGACCTTTCAAAGAGAGGCTTTCTCCGTAGTTGTAGCAGTTAGCACTGTTTACTCTATCGGAAGCCTTCATTATCGAGGCTGATGGCTCCACTAACTGAAACAGAAGCCCAAGCCCTGCTTTCTATTTGCTGAAATCTCTGAGAGAAGGAGTAAGTGAGGAGGAGAGAAGTGAAAGTGAAAAAGAAAGGCAGCGGAGGCGGAAGAAACCATAATTTGTCAAGAGTAAGTTACAACCGCGACATACAGCAGGAAACAGAAAAAAGATTGAACCTTTACACTACATAAATAATCACTTAAGGCAAGGATTTCTTTTTTACGAAAAGCCTTTTGACCTTATGTAACAGTTTGTACACTCAGTTCGATCTTTGTAACACATTTGCATAACATATCCTTCTTCTTGAGTGTCAACTCGAATGCAATAATCCATAATATGTTTTTAATATCAGTCAAAGTTCATTTTCAATTTTGGTTTCTAATTTCTTAAAAGAAGATTTTTTTTTAAATTTCAATAGTTTTTAAGCTTATATTTAGTTTTTTTTTTATACTTAAATAACATTTTGACCGAACGAAAGATTGAAAAATTACATAATTGCGTAGCGTGATGCGTGAGCCGAAATGTTGAGAGGAAATGTTTTAAAATTCACCGCAGTAGCTTTGTCAAAGCAAATTGAACTCAAAATTGTAATACTCCTGAGATTTTGTCGCACTAAATTGACAACTTGACTTATTTTAGAAAGCAAAACAGGGATGTGAGACGCAGGGAAAAAAAAAGTTAACGAACCTGACTTAACTGGGTAATCAATAAGTTGCCAACATTAGTTGGAGCTGAGGAGGACAAATTTAATTTAGACCCACTCCATTCTCTCCTCTTAAGTTCCAAGATCCTCTTACTTTGGAGCGGGGAATTAGGACTCCCTCCTAATGCTTTCTCCACGGAGAAAGTTCCTTTAGAATTCAAAAAAATGAATATGAAGCAACTTTCTCTGGCCCTGTCGCCGAGATCATATGGCATCAAATTCCATTTCCTCACAAAGAGACGACGAGACAATTCGGGTTCGTAATAATCATAAGGCTGAGTGTAGCAGAACAATTAACTAAAAGACTATTAACATAAAGAGTCCTTCCGGAATGGTAGTGTCTTCTCAACCTGAACGCACTAGTTCAAACTGTAATTTCCTTTTCGAAGAGCCCCTTTCTTACGTCCAAGTCATTCTACAATTTCTAACTCGCGAAGAACCATTTCTTCTAAAGCTATTTTCATCCTTCCACTTTCTCTTTTTTTTTACTACAAAGCTTTTCTTTTCTCATTTTCTGCTCTCACAATTACAAAGGAGGATTTCCGGGTTTCCTATTCTCAAAAAAAAATCCTGTTCTTTCTTCATTTCTCCAACAGAATGCAAGCCCAAAGGCTTCTTAAAATTAAACTACTAAACTCCCTTCCTGTAAGGATGGAAGTAGGTTACGAAAGGAAAGGTCTTTGATAAAATGAAATGAATTGTTACTCCATGAAAAGTTGTGCACCGTACGCTAGAAGAATTTGCCATCTGATCTTCCCTTTAAAGGAAACGGTAAAAGCATCTTACTTTAAGTGAAAAGGAGTCAAGTCGGGGTACTTAATTTGAGTTGATACTTTTCTTTTTTCAAATGACATTTACGAAAACATATTCAAAGATTGAGGGAGATTAGCATTGTAAATTTGATGAGCTCCATATTCTCTTGCTCGTGGAAGGGTGAACTTTCTCTTTGTGAAAAAAGGGGAAATTGTTGAAGGAAAATCTGTTATTGGCAATTCAGTTAACATGGGAGAGGCATTTCTAAGTTGGTTCTCATGCCTACTTTGCCGAGGGTTTCTTTTCTCCGACTCTACTTTTCCATTCAAAGGACATTCAAAGAAATTGAAGAAAGTCGGGTGTCGTTATTACTTGGGCCTTAACGATCTCCAACTTGAGGACAACTTTACGAATTTGGGAGTTCTCGAATTACTATTATCCAATCCCACTTCCCCTTCTTTTTTCCTTTTGAAGAACCAGTGTTGATAACTTTTCTGCCCGTTTTTTCTTCGCGAGGAGAAAATGAATTGTGAAAACTTTCTCCAGCGAAACTCACATGCACTCCTCCTTTTTCAAATGCTTGATTCGATGTACTTGAGAGTCAAGGAGAAATGGTTTAGGAATGACAAGAGGGGCGAAGGAGGCTCAAATTCAGAATCGAATAATAGGGACAAGAGAAAGTACAGGAATTAGGGAGAAAGTTGAAAAAATTTCATTAAACCTCGCGTTCTTATTTAGTACGAAACGAATTCAAAATTTCCTGAAAAACTGAACGTAATGGAAAGTTCTAGTTTTGGAAACTCGGAACCAGTAATTGCTTTTCTGCTCTGTTAGGTCATCGCGTGCAGCTATTCGCAGCGCATCCAGAAAATAAGAGCACGACGAGCATGTACAAAATTATAGGTCTCCCAAATTGATAATCTTTGTTTATGGAGTGCCTTTTTATTAATCAATAACAACGTTAAAATGAAAGTTCTCAATATTCCCTTACAACTAACTCTCAAACGTCAAAATGTTAACACGATACTTACTCCAGGCAGCAAATTGCTTTGAGGCACGCCTTGGAAAAATTGTTTTAGAGCTTTTGATGACATGTTCCGCAAGTTAATTGCAAAAAAGAATACAGAAACTGACTAACATAATTTACGACTGTCATGCAATCATTCTTCAAACAATAAAAATAACTTACGTCTTACTTTTGTAAAGCTCGAAACCTTTACTATTGTATTCAAAGAAAGCAGTTAGAATGTGCTTACAATTCCAAAGACTTCGCTGTCATCAAATTGTATTAAAGTAAGAAATTATTAGCTGTCGTGTTACGCTTTGTTTAGTTTTAATCCAAAACGTGTTTTGGGTTGATTCAGAGGGAGAAATGGCCTTGTTGACCTGACGAGGACTTTCTCCAATGGCTCATAATCCAACTGTAATCGAATTCCGGAATCTTTCCTTTGTGAAAGCAATATGTTACGCACGAGAGGGTTCCGGGTAGTTGAAAACCACTTAAGTGAATAGCTTCAGATGCTAGTAGTAAAATCTAGGATTCTAATGTTATTTAATGCAATGGAGACCCAGGAATTTTCACTCACGCATCACCTCTCCTGTGCGCCCATTACCATGCGTCCGAGCCAAGTGCTGGGTGGATGGGAGAAAGTAAATTGTAGGAGAATCTTAAGAGGGAAGAAGAAAGGGCGTCATTAAAAGCCCTTCCAACATGATAATTAGAAGGACAAGAAAGGAGTCATTAGAGAACCATTTCCATTCAAGGCCTCTTTCCCCCTAAGTCCCCTCTCCTAATTATTTCTACTTATTCCCTTGATGTCCCTTTTTCATCAATCCCACTCTGCCTTCCATCAAATCATTCAAATCGACGTTTGCTTTAGAGACCATTCCAATACCTACTTCACTCAGGATTACCACTTCTCCCATTCCGAAGAGCATTAACAACATTTCCTTAAGTTTGGTGGCAGTAATAGTCACGCAATAAAACAATGCATCCAACAGCTTGTTAGTAATGAAACTTAATTTAAAAAACACTTCAAAGAAACATCAAATTTTTATTGCCTCTTTGAGAACTACGACTAAAAGTATTCTAAGATTAGTTTTCAACCTTAATTACAACACTCCTTCCTTTTGAACCGTTAAAACTAAACCGCTACAAGTAATATACCGTCACAAAAATATAACATTGTAATTGTGACTTGAAAACTCTTAAATAAAATTATTGAACGAGATTTCAAATCCTTCAATATTTCATTTGAAGAGGAAGCATTATACCGTTATTCTAGATAAAATCAAACACGCTTAAAAATAAATACAGGTCAAAATTATTTTATTTATTGGAAAGAAAGTCAAACGTAGCCAAATGGATCGAAAAGAATCCTGCAATATTTTGACTATCAGTTTTGTATTCATAAATATAAAACGTATTGGAAGCGAAGGTTCATGAGAATATTACTATGAGTACAGAATTGAGATGATCCTTCTGCTGGGTCATCAGGACGAGATGAGCCCCACGCACGGGCTTCAGAGCTATCTTTCCCTTCTGTCGAATTCATCAGACGCTGAAATTGAAGGAGGGGAAAGTATGCCTAGATTCTAGAAAAAGCTAAGGGTCCTTAATATTCAGACGTAGTCCGCCTTCCCTTCTTA
>VYYI01000223.1:0-39841 GCA_021029175.1 Bilobella aurantiaca | reverse complement strand
TGTCCTAGCGGGTTTCAAGAAACGAAATTAATTAAACGCTTCTCAAGACTAGCAAATCAATCTAAGATAAGTATGTATTACCAGAAGTACATGTTTTATTAAGAAAGACGGAATTTCCTCCTTTGATTGCAAAGGCGACAACGGTATGGCAGCTAGCAAGCAGTGGAGAGGCAGCATCAGATGGCTGGAGAGAAGAGGCCGTTGCCCAGCGCGTAAACTTTTGCGTCCACTGACTAATAGAGTTCTGCACTGTTGATGCCACCAAGCTGGAATTCTCCAGCTCTTCACTTATGCAAACACTCCAAAGCCGATACTTTCCTCGTGATGCGATAAAATCATTAACAAAACTGATCTGATTTTGGATATCAACCATCCAGACAGAGCCCTCTGGTCCAAGAGACATGGCAGTTACTGGCGGAATTCTTAGTTTAACTTCAATCCATTCCCCACCGCACCACTCATCTGGAGACGTTGTAGTGCATGAGCGATAAAAAACACGGCCGTCTTCACCAAGTGCCCAGACTGCATCCTCCAGTACATGTATCGAACGGAGTGGAGTCGGGATGAGCAAAGCTTCCGTTTCAACCGGAGTTGTGCCTCCATAAATGTCAAGACGTAATGCTATTAGAGTGTTGTCGGTCTTTAGAATAAAACCAATTTCTGCACCTATCACGACATATTTGGCCATATCACAAATTGTATTCCATTTACTATATTCCATAAAGGGATCAGCGCCACGCTCGAGTGCCGAAAGGGTACCGGAAGGATCGACTCTCCAGTGAATGTATCCATCTCCTGAGGCCGTGACTTGAGTGGCCTGGAAATGGGCCTTGATCCAGCACAATTCATTTACCTCTTGTGCGAGGCTACTGTAGAAAACGGAATGCTGAGAGTCAGTACAAATTAAATATTTGGCAGAGCACGAAAGGCTGGTAACTGATGAGGGTAACTCATACTGGATCCAATAATCATGTAACACAGTTCCTGTCACGCGCATGTCTTGAACTGGAAGTATTGACGGCAAGGAATGAAGTTCTTGTGCTTCGCAGCTCTTTCTTTTAGGAATTTGCTTCCTATAGATCGCAGTAGTACTAAAATTTGAACCTCCACATAATGTCACGTTACTACTACCGGAAGGTGGACCGAAAAATTCATTAGAGTTGACATTTGAGAGTGTCCGACTGCTACTACTCTGACTATGATAGTCATCATAAATACTTGGGAAATTGTCAAAGTCACCTGAAGTCTCTGCGACGTTTATATCAGCACCGGTACTGTCACCGGTTACTCCAACGCAATTGACTGAGTTCATTTTCGCTGAAATTACTGAGAGCTCTTTGTCATGGACAAAGTCAGTTTTTGATACGTTAGCGCTCGCTTGAGAAGGCTTAAAGTAACTGTCATCGTCAGCGTCCCGCTCGTCGCTGCTGTTCGAATGTGAGTTAGTGGATGCTTGGCTATGACTGTTGGTTGAACGAGAGTGGTTCTCCGTAACTTCTGACATCGGAGCAACTGCGCGAGTAGTTGGACTAGAAGAGTTTTCAAAACTGGGTAAAAGTTCGGACCATTTTAACATTTTTGCCAACATTTCTTCTTTGGAGCGTAGTTCCGTTTCTGCTAGTTCGTGCATTAAACGTTTTTGGTCATTTATAACTCGCTGATTTACTCCATTTTCTCCACGCTGAATGTTGGGCAATACACTGTTACTACCAAGGAAATTGTTTTCCTTCTCGGGTGACGCTGAAGCTGTTAGTTCAGAATTTGAGGATTCTTGACTGCTAAGACTCACTGAGTCTGAGGAAGCAGCGTCTCCATTTCTTTTTCTCATTTTCTTTCTCTCGGGTTTAAATTGTTCCAAAAGAACCTCTTGAAACGAGTGGTTAGTAATCTTGTCAAATTTTTCAATTTCTTCTGAATTGTACTGTTGAACTTCTGGTGAAAGTGGATGGGGAGCCTCAACACTTAACTCGCCTAATTCCATTGGAGGTGCGCGCATTGGGATTGGGAAATTCGGAATGTAGCCGTCTTGAATATTCAAATCTGCCTCGAGTACGTTTCTCATTGTAGTAATAATAGTAGAGGAATGGAACTTTGGAAGAGCACGTGAAGTTTCCTTGAATTTTGATGCAATTAGTTTGAACGGCTGTTCTGGAATGCGGAAATCTGGTTTCAGGGATGAAAAACTATCATGCATTCCACGATAATAATTGGTTTGCGGAACAACAACTTCTTCGGGTTTCGCAGAAATGCGTACAATGTTCCTGTTTGTTTCAATGACAAAAATTTCATCCTTATACACATCCAGCGACAGAATTGATCGTAATTGTGAGCAAACAGAAATCACTTTCACATTTACGGGGTCAATGACATATAGGACGTTGTTGTGGCTTGTAACAATGTACTTTCCCATAAAATTGTGTAAAACACTAAACTGCTTCTCCAGTAAAAAGTTGTGGGCCTCAATTTTTGAAGGAGCGGGATTAATCAATGAAATAACTCCCGAAGGATTTTTGATCAAATCCTAAAATTCAACAATCAAGACATTAGTTTGACGAAAGTCAATAATTCAAGATACAAGGTAACTTGCTAAAAATTTACCTTGAAGATTACAGTGTTTTGAACTACTCCTTCTTGGTCGGCCAACCAAAGCCTGAGCCCAGGCCTAGCTGCATACAATTTCATATTTTTACTCCAAAGGCCTGCAGCAAATACTCCGCCAAAAGGACCTTCACTCTTTCGATCCTGCGCTCCGACTTTGGTTACCGACCTAGTTTTACTGGAATAAAGGAATGTTCTCTGAGTTGACGATACTAAGAGGTTTTGCTTTGAATAACTGAGCTGTACAATTTCACGCTCCTCTTCTAAAATTTTGAACGAAGTGCTGGTTTCCTAAAAATTCATAATTAATAATTTCTATACAACCCAATCAAGAAAGTAGAAGACAGCAATTATGCTAATTTAGCTGAACTAGGGTCGGAGGGATTGAGTGAAAAAGAAAATAACTTACAGCACAAAAGTCTACTTGAGTTTCGGCAACAATCCCAAGTCCATCACCACTAAAGAGTTTCATTCCGTTGGAACTCCATATCAATGAAGTTATGGCACTCCTATGGATATCTCTAACTGTGTAGATCTGCACCTAAATTCATACGCTATTACTACTCTATTACTATTACGCTAATTTGACCAATTAGCTCATCTTTTCAAAACCTTTCTGGATCTATGAGTGTCCTGAGTAAGAAAATTCGACTGCACATGAGCAGGAGCTTCGGCATTAATTTTCGGGATTTGAAAAATTGCTATCAGTCCATCACGGTTTCCAGCAGCAAGCATATAATTTTCACATGATACGACGCTGATGCATGTTACAGGGCTTGAGCCCGCATTCTAAAAATTGAATAAAGAATAAGTTAATTAACGGGAAATTCTCTAAAGTCACAGAAAATCTAACTACCTCAAATTTGAGTCTCTCCAGGCTGTCCTGCTTCCGGTTGTACCAGTAAATGAGTCCGACGTTCGTCCCCAGTGCTATATGTTCCGAAATGACCCCAATGCAGGTCAAGTGAAGATCAAACGTTTGAAATCCCTTTTGAGCCTTCACGGGGATCTTGTTCAACAAGTTGACCTGCAGATTCCATTCTCTCAGATTCACTTCCGCTTCTTCGTCCTGAAGAGCTGACGATGAGGGCTCTTCCATGGTGATATCGATATCACTAATTGCGATTAATTAGAAGACGATTAAATGGCGACCCTGAAATCCAACCCAACTCAATTAAATCATCAAAATGTTCAAAAAAAAGATATAAACAAAGATTAAAATTAAAATGGGAAAAACAAAAGTGAAAAGTGATTTGAAAATGTGTTTGGCGGGGATGAGTAATCATTAAACAACAGAAATGCTAGAAACCGTAATCATAAATCAATTAAGATAATTACAATCTTCGTCAATTCAATTGTTTCCATACTGAAATATGCTCTTTAAATTAATCTACCAATTAGCCAAGGATCCACCTCCTTTAATTAATTCCCCAAAATTTTTGTTTTTGCGTAAGAGCTGGCGGGATCTGCGAATGATTTGAAAACATCTGTATTGTTTTTTCGTTCATAATTTCTAATCAAGCATAGATGTTGGTTGAAAGTGCGGTATTACCTTGGTATTGAAACTTAATCCATTGAGAAGATTTTTAGAACATAACTTTGCTAAAGTCCTAATTGTAGTTTAAGCATTTTGAACTCAACTGCTTTTAGTTAAAAATTAACCGCAATTTAATGTCTGTTACAAAATAAAGTATACAATACATAATCTGGTGGTATATACCTTTATAAGTAATGGCGTGTTTGAGATCGAAATTTGAAGTAGGGCGGTTAGAGGCAAATAACTCAATTTAATGTTACAGTATTTATGTTGAATTAGTTGGATGATTGCCTAAAAGAGTAATGATATTGGATTATGTAGACTCATTTTTCATTTCTAATTCATATTTAGCTTCTTGTTTAGAATATAATGTACTCTCATTCTCATTAGAATGAGTAGAGTATAATAATAATAAATCAAATTGAGGATCGTTTCGTACTGTGAATTAATAATGATAGTTTAACCGCTCCTTGAGTGCGTCGCTGTGGCACGTGGGTTGTACGGGTGAAGCAGTGAGTGTATCGAGATCTCAGTCAGTCGTAAGCTGACGTTCGAGTAGTTTAAGCTCTTGTCACCTCTTTCTTCCGTTTTGTTCTCTTGATTTGTCACCTTACCTCCTCGCTTTGTTGTCACGTTATCACGTATTAATCGTTTATACTAATTGATCGGTAGGAGCTAACTGATAGTGCTACCCATTGGGTTCTACTCTGACAATGGCGGCAGCGGCCGCTGTCCAACTACTCAGATCAACTGAGCGACAGGTTCCTGTCTCACTGGAGGAAGCTATCAATCACCTAGAATATCACGAAAAGCTCAATGTCATTCTCATAGGAACCAAGAAAGGTGAAATACATGTGGTGGACCCCAACCTAGGTGATATACTCTACACAACTAGAATCGGTAAGTTATTCTAGTTACTTCGACGTGACATGACATGTGTCATGTCATTTTGTGAGATCAAAAGTGGACAGACGGGCATTCTGTTATCTCTCGTGGTTGAGACAATTGACGACAATTGAAAGAGTTGTTGATTTTGTATTTGTTGTATAGCTGAAGCAGCAGACGGTTGGGACTTTTGTGTAGGCAGTGATCGTGTAGCGGTTGTGACGAAAGGAAAGCTCGGAATCCGTAGCGAGTACAATGGAATTCTGCTTCTGAATACAATACTCCAATGTTCTGCTGCCGCGGTACAGGACGTTGTTGAAATGGAGTTGAGGAAAACAGAGGTATGTTATTGTCATTATCATTAAACATTCGTTTTTAATTCTTTCTACTCGTGTTCTGAAGGCGGAGTTATTATGTCAAGCTTTGGCTATTCAAAATCTGAAAGTCCCCGATGCAGAAACAACAGAGTTGGTATACCTTCTGAAATCGCAGTTGCTTGAGGCCAAGGAAAAGGAAGGGCCCGGGCATGATTCGTCCACTTTTTCAGTGAAACGGGAGAAGGTATCAAATAAACCGAATTCCATTGTATTGTGTTAAATTTTGGTCTCGTTTAATATGAGTACTTTTTGGTTCTTTTAGTGGAACACAATTCTTCTCAAATTCCGGTACTATTCTCTAAAGGCGTCGCTTCAAGGAATTGTTAGTGAATTGTTGAAGAGAAGTCAATATAATCCGCAACTATCCATTGCATCTTCTATTCTGGAAAGACTGAATACCTTGCTACCTACTCGAATAGACAATGACGACAATCAGGGAGTTCTTGATAAGAGTAATATGTTCAGTGAGTCGGCGAGGCTCAATACATTTCTAAACTGGCCACATAGAGATTACAAGTAAGAATTTAATTGAACGAATGAATATACCCAGCTATTATTTATCTCGATTCACGAATAATGGCATTTCCACTTATTTAACTATATTTAAATTAATTGTATTACAAGGTGGGCGCACCCAGTGAAAATGGCACAAGCAGGATTCTATCACAGCCCCAGCTCCACTGGGGAGGATAGGGCAATGTGCTTTACATGCAATGTGTGTCTCGTTAGTTGGGAACCTACAGATGAACCCTGGTAAGCAAGCAAGAGCTAAGCAGCCCTGCCATTGCCGTATTTTGTATTTTTGTAGGTACGTTAATACAACCTTTTGGTTGATGTAGGTCTGAACACGAGCGACATTCACCGTTTTGTCCATTCGTTCGAGGAGAACATACGCATAATGTACCTTTAACATTGGCCTATTCCACATCGCCAGCGATTAACCTAAAAAAGAAGCCACAAGAGGTCCCAATTCTTGGACCATCCACATGTCCTAACACATTTCCAATGTGTTACCCAAGTGGGCTCATTCTCATTTGGGACACATTGAAACAACCGAAAGTATGTTTATTGACCCGTCCCAACTTTAATACATGTGTGTAGTCCATTATCGATAATTAAACTTCTTTCCATCATCCATTTTATTTCTTTAGGAAGTATTCAACTTTGAGATTTCGTTGACGGATCTACAAGATCTGGAACCCTTGTCGATTTTGGGGTACAGTGACATCGATTTAAAACCAAAAGGTGCTTGGGTAGATGACATACCGCCTACGAAATCCGTCAGTGTCTCTGACGCAGGTAGCGGACAAAGTACAGAAAGTTACTTCGATTCTGAAAGTTTTATTCTTTAACAAAATAAATTTTGTAATATTTCCAGAATGTCTGCAAGTGTTGGATACAACTCGTAAAGTCTCGTTGAACAGAGTTGCATTGATCTCATCAGGCCAATCTCAATCCCCACCCTCTCTGGTTGTTTCTGGTGATACAGTCACTTGGGAAGGAGAATTTATTGAGTCATGGATTCTAGTTTTTGGCCTTAGTCCAAATACGCTCACGACCGAGGAGGATGACTTTTACTCTGATGCATTTGACATGGATGCAGGAGGTAAGCATGAAGATAAGCTGCCATTAATTGATTAATTCAATTTTATGAACTTCGATTTTCCTCTCCTTTTTTTGCAAGCAAATAGTTTTATTTTATTACTTTATTTATTGATTTTGTTTGATTTGTTTTATGTTAATAGGAACTAAGAAAGAAGCTCAGTACGAAGATGAACTTTTTGGGCCATTCCTCTCAGAAAGTGATATGATATCAGATTCGATTATATCGGACTCAATTACTGTCTTTAGCGAGTCGAATGCATCCGATTCGTCATTTTTGGGTGCCTACTTGGGAATGGGAAATACAATACCTCCCCCCAGCGGTGGTTCTACATCGAAGAATGTATCCTTCTCGATTGGAGGGCCGGACAAAAGTGGAGCAGGGAAATCAAAATTTGATTCAACTTTTTCGAATGTCGTAATTGTTCAAAAGTTGAACCTTCCCGCTGCCGTAAAACATTGTAGTGTGAAACTGTTGGAGCCATCACAAGACAAGAACAAAGTTGTAGTAATCGTTGGCGGGGAAAAGGAAGGTGACAAGAACTTTGGCGCTATCCTTGTCTACCAGGTCACCGTTCGAGAGTCGAATATTGTTGTGTTGAGTCCCGAGCCTATTCTAAAGTTGATTGGTGAGGACGAAGAGGAGGTTCCAGTTGCTGCTTGTTTCATTCCAAATGACTCGGTTAATATTTCAGCGGCTTTTGTTCTTAAAAATGGAACAGTTAAGATTTATAGTCTAGGTGATCTCAGCCTCCAGTTTCTCATTCAGTGCCCAACTGATGAACATAAAATTACATCCGTGGTTTACTGTTCAAGTAAGTTTACTTTCTGTGATATTTTTTTACTAACAAATACAGTTACAAATACGAAGTTTTGCTTCGTAAAGTTTACACTATACGAGTTACTATATTACTATCCCACAAACAAGTCAAGTCAACGATTCAAAGACTAAACAATTTTTTTTAATGTTTATAAATAGGTATAGAGAAGCTTTGGTGCGGAACTAGTAAAGGCCACCTTTACCTGTACTCAATTGGGCTCAGTGACTCAGATGACGAGAATTTGAGTCAGTCAGAAATGGCACTGGGCTCGGAAGCGCCTGGAACTTGTTATGTACAATCGAACCTCATGTTGAATAAACCACTCAATACAGCGTCGCTTCAACAATTGCTACAATTGACAAAATTCGAAAATGTAAAATTACCGTTCTCTGTCAACGCGCCGTCTTGTTGGCAACGAGTTATTCAAGCCCAAAAGGAAAGGAAGCACCCACAACACCTACACAATGAGACGGACTTAACACAGTCCAGTGTTTCTTGGAGACTTCAGAGAAACAAGTACTTGTCATCTATGAAAGCATGAATTACTTACAATTACTCAGGACTCACTCTCTGTTACTGATACTTCTGTGTTTCTTAGCTAAATGATTTTTATTCTTGATTTTTAGGGAATCGAAGAAGGAACATCTCTTTGAAATTACCTTTCCAAAAACAGCCAACGTGGGTCACATTGACTTTAAGTTCTTCTTTCAGTCTGGCTGCACAACACTTCTGCCATTTGAAGTTACGCTTTATATGAGCAGAAATGCACAGGCCAAAAGAAGTGGGCACCACGCCACTGTTGACCGCTCAATTGATTTCGGTCAACAAATGTCTAATAGATCTTCGGAATTTCTTAAATCTACTAATGCCGAAATTGTGTGCGGGCCACTGCAACTGGCTAATCATCTTGATTTCTCGGCACAAGGTGGTACGCTGGTAATGACCAGTCCAGCGTTGCTGCTAGCAAAAGGACGAAACTTCTTCCTACATCTTAAAGCCACTAAACAGAGAGGGGAGTCTACATCGACAAGCAAAGTGAGCTTTGCAACTTAATGCAGTTGTTTGGTAGAAACTTGAAGCTAAACTTTACATTATCTTATTTTGTAGGAGCAAAAGTTGCCGTCACCAAAGAAAAAGTCTAGCAGTTCTAAATGTCCTGCCAAAATGAAGTCATCCTCAGTTGGAAGCATTCATAAGAAGTTTCATCCCTTCATGTCGAAAGACTTCTACAAGGCTTTTAATTTTGCTGGAAAAGACAATCCCTTCTACACCCCTCAAATGAAGGCGGCTAGTAGGACTTCAATTCTGGAAGAAATTGAAAAGAGAAGAGAATACGAAGGATGTGATTGGCTCCATGAGATCTCAATTACTGTGCGACAGATCAAGGATTGTCCACTCCAAAATTCAGAGTTAGTTACTTTCTAAATGAAGTAAACTTGAAATTAAGAAAATCACACCTGAAGTACTTAGTGAATTTACTATGTATTTAAATTTACTAGGCTCGAGAGGAAGGCAATGCTAACTTCACCCGAGTTTGTGCGAAGATTGCTCCAAGTTGTGACCTTTGGGGGAACAGAAGTTTCTTTTGCTGCGCAGTCCATTGCTCTCGACCTACTAACATGGATTGCTGGTATTAAGCTCTGTGGACCCCAATTAGGAGTTGGACAATATCAAATTGAGTTTGTAGAAGCTGTAGAACAGAGCCTGTCAGGTTTAATTCTCAAATGCATTCTCCTCGCTGATCGATCAACTGCCCACAAATGTGCCAAATTACTTATTCTTTGTTTCGAGTAAGTCACTTCAATATAATATTTCTAATTAGAACAAATTTTCAGCTTAGCTTATGCTAAACTTGAACTTTTTTCAGTGTGGTGGAGGTGTATCATAGAAAACCAAAGGAAACGACCTTTCTGGACTCATTGCTCAAGAATTTGTTGACTCTGCTACCATTCACCCTCCAGTGCACTTCTGCGGGAGCTCTTCAGTGGTACTTTTTACTCGTTAATCAAGTACGCATGGTGGATCCAAGTCTTGTCAGTGAGTCGATGCTGGAAATGTTGAGCACAGTTTCAAAGGAGCTCCTTGCTAGAACGGATCCTCTACATGCTATCCTCCGATCAAGGTAGAGGCACGCTGGACGATCATATGCTGGCAAAATGGTTTTTGTGCGATGAGCTATGAGCTGTTCCGTCATTGTATGAATGACTTAAACAAATATATTTACAAATTGCCACTAGATTCGGTCTTTACGGGACTCCTTTCGACCCGGATTTATTTGACATTGAAGTAGCACCGCTTCTGAGATCTAGTCTTCCTAATGCAACAAATGGAACTGGTGTTACGAGCCACGGCGAAGGACATGGTTTTTCCTCTGAGCCACCGCAACCTCCTCCCGCTCCCAAGGACATCGACTTTCGTGACCTGTTACTTGGAAACCCATTGCGACACTCCAAGTTCGTACCAGCCAAGCAGCAAATCCATGGTCTAATTGAAGTCGAACCACTTCACTTCTCGTGCCATGCATCATCAGAAGGAGCTCGGGTTGAGAAAATGGAGTTTGGTAAGTTGCAGAAGGAATGTGTAGCGGAATATTCATAATGGGATTATTGTCGTTCAGGAGGTGCCTCGACCTATTCTCCAATGCCTTTGCCACAACATTGGGAACCCTTTACAAACATGCCTACTGGAGATGGGTCAAAGAAATCTGAACCGTATAAGGTAACTGATAATTTTTCAGCGTTCGAGTCGAGACCACTCTTTCACATCTGTCTCGCTATATACTATGATATATATACATATAGATATATATGATAGATATACATATGATATATATAGTATATATATATATATATATACTATGATACATACCCTAAAATATGAAAATGTGTTCATACAACTTGGGTCTCAATTTTCATTAAAGTGTTTGATCGGATCCCTTACTTTAATCATTAATCTACGAATGGGTTTTAGATCAGGAAAATAGATTACCGGATAGCACAATTCACATGTTCTTTAATATATTGCACAATTTTAAATGTGTATTTTGTTACTGGGGTGGGCATGCGAGTGTATGCTGAAATAATGTGTTTACTATATCTATTTTAATTTTTATGGGTAAAGAGCATGAGCAAGCTTGACAAGATGAAGATGATTGACCAGGACACGTACTATGAGTACCTCAACGACGTGAAGATGTTGGAAGGAAATTTGAACCTTATTGACATGATGACTTTCCAGACCACTTCGAGCATGAATCCAAATGCGCAAGGCTTTATTCCCGGGATGCTTCAGGATGCAGCTGGGAACAACTACAATGCATTCATCCATCAGAGTCAAATTCCCAAGGCCGGCCCCAAAGTTTCATCTTCCCAACAACTTAAACTCCCGCCTCAAGTAGACGTTTCACATCAATTGAAAAAGTCGACTTTTAAAACGGAGAGCAAGAGTGGTAGTAGTAGACAGACATCTAATAAGAGTGACGAGGGTCTACGTTTGCTCATGTCTCCGTGGCAACAAATGATGTACGTCCCAACGCAGCAAGCCCTTGTCATTGACCGAATGCACTCGGGAGCCAGGCGATACGTTGTACTCGATTTTGGGAGTCCAATACTCCTGACTGACTTAGTTATTCCACCATGTCCGGACTTGGCCTCCTTGTCAATTGATATGTGGCTCAAGCGGGAGGAGAGTGACGGTCAAAGGCTTGTCGTTGCTTCTGATATTTCCCTGAAAGCTCTTGTCATCAATGATATTCAGCCGCCGCCTATTTGCAGATACCTGAAGGTGATTAGCTCGAAGACGTTAAACTAGTGCGAAATTGGTTGGTGGAACTTTTGATTTGATTCATAAATTGTTTTTTTTTAGATTATCACTATCGGGCGTTACGGTATGGGCACAATGAAATGCAAAATACCACTTGGTACCTTTTATGGTCATAGTGTTATTCTACCAAACGATGTCGAAATGGATGGCTTAGAAGTACAGACGGACGTACCTGTTTTATCTTCAATAAACACTCCGGTAACTTAAAGTTCTATATGAAATAGTAGTTTCCTTCCTATTTAGTGGAAATTCGTGTACCAAAAAAACGATATTATAAAATATTTAATTATTTTCGTATTTACACTCTTGTCCAGGCTCATCTATCAATTCTGGGATATGTTTTAGAAGATTTGGGTTGTCGTTACCAGCTTGCCTGTGGGAAGCTCAAAAGACTGCTGGAGCCACTCGCAAAACCCGAAATTGCTTCGATTGATCACATTTCTTACTTCCTGCCCAAGGGAAAAGAAAGGGCAAAGTTAGGGCTCATTTCTGCGTCGGACCAAATCATTCTTTCATCGTATCATGTAAAATTTTTAAATCGTTCGGCTCCTGTTTTCGTTCGAAACTTGTAATTTTTTATATTTTTCTTTACACAGGACTGCATTACCCTCCAGCAGCAACTGAACATAACACGAAATGTTACTGGTAGGCTCCAGCGTTCTTTGGAACCTTACGCAGCCATCCAAGAGTTGGATAATCCAATGTCCATCTTACCGAAAATTTCCAGTGACAAAGTTCGGTTACTGAGCCAATTCCTAGTGGAATCTCTTTTGGGAATCAGTTACATGTCCTCAAACAAAGTGTTAGATACGGTAGGGGCAGTTGGCACTTTTACTAATTTGAATTTTGAAATTATATTCCTATCCATCTTTTGACTTCCAGATTCCTTATCCATTGTACTCGAACATGACACAAAAAGCTTGTTCAGATCTCTTTCAAAACATTTGTGTTCTGGAAAATAGTCAGTTTCAACACACGGCTTGTACTTTTCTGCTTCGAGTTTGCGGATTTCAACCATGGTGGGGAGACTTCCTGACTTCAACTCTCAAGAGCTTATACGCTTCCAGCAATACTTCAGTTTTTCCGCAGGACAGGTAATAAATAATCTTACTCAAAAGTGATTCGTCTTGATTTCTTTACATTAACGGAGTTTTTTTTTCAGAGTTTTTACATTACTCTCCTATCTAAGTCAGCGAATATCCTTGCTTGGGCAACAAACGTGCGTAATAGAAAGTACGATGACACTGTTGGAAGGAATCCTTTCCTCAAGCGATGAGAGCACTGGCTTTACTCGATCCAAAATTGACATGGGTCTGTTGGGCTGGACTGTTATGTATTTGTGCCTAAGCCTCGATGGTATGGCCCATTCTGTTCTCAACGCAAATGCTGCTGATGAAACTAAGAAGGTCAAGCGAGGCAGTAGAAATGGTAAATGGATTGTGGACAGATTGTTTTTTAAATAATTGATCAATCAATCTTTTTTTTTAAATAGTGGGATATATTTCGTCGAGATGGAACTTTATTCAAGGGGAATAGTGTCCTCCACGAAAGTTTAACGGACAATCTTAAGTCCTCAAATTCAACAGGAATGAAACGTAGAATGCCGAAGAAAATTGCATCAATTAATAAGAAAATTCAAGAACTTGGGGTTTCGAATCCCGTCTCAACTTCAGTCGTACCGCTTCCAATTGATTTCGCCATACCGCCTGTAAGACAGTTTTGACAAAAATTTAAATCATTTATGATTTGATTATTTGGTACTTAACCTACGAATCGTACGGTACGATGATGATGTAGTGGTAGCTTTTATTTGTTGTAAACCGAAATCGAACAAATATTTTTAGTATAATATTGTGGGGTGATTCTTTCTGTTTATTATAGAAGTCGAGCATGGCAAATATTGGGTGGAAACAGTTCCAGTACCACTCTGGAATTCATGGTGGAAAGGGCAGTACATCATCGAAGGTAGAGAAAAAGCTATAAAAAAACGCGCATTTTTGTTGTGTTACATGTTTACTTTTAAAGTTACAGAATTTACAAGATTTGCTACTTGGGCGTAAGGAAAAACGTTCCTCTACTGCATCAAACAAGTCAAGCCGAGAGGCGAATGAAGTCTCGGATATTGGACTAAATCTCAACTTAAATCCAACCCTTTGCTACAATACAACAAAGGCCCTTGGAGCCTTTCTACTTAAAATGGACTCAACATGTCATTCTGACATTTATTTACTTGTTTGCAAAGCCTTGGCTCGTGTCGCAACTTCTTGTCGCCCTGCCATGCGCCTCGGAGAAATTTTTACCCAACCTCAGCTTTTGCGCCTCATTCAAACGGGAGTTGGAAACGATTTCGTGCACCAGGTCAATTGGTCTTCAGCTTGGATTTCCCATGCCATCATGTGCCTTATCCTTGATCTCCTGGAGGGTAAGGACAAAATTCAAGTTTAGACTCAATGAAGATAGTAATTAATTTCGATCTGACGGTAGGCGAGAGGCTGTTTCCAGAAGCCGATAAAACTTCGGAACTAATTCCGTTTCCTACTACTACCGAAACATCTGCCGCAGATCAGAGCAACCCTCCAGTAACAGTTCCTGAGCCTATGTTGATAGATGTAATTGATGCAGGTACGTGATGTGATAAAATGAGAGGCACTGAAATTGCACTGCAATGTGACGATACAAGTAAACTTAAGAATTTCATATCAAAATTCCTTTCAGACAACGAAGCGACACCTGTAGTTCCTTCCCAGTCGAGCAGTGCTACGACAGTGATTTATATTGAATCTGAAAGTGATTACGAGAGCCTAGACGAGTATTATCCATATGGATCTCAAGAGTCGAAGGTAATTCGAAGTTCAAGGCAGATCCTTGCCGGAAAAGAATTCACTCCATCTTCGGTTTCAAGGTAATAAACTTAAGATATAAATTATATAACGGAAAATTCAGCACATTAATACTAAATGAATTTTGAAGAAGTTTATTTACTGGATTAATACAATGCTACTTCAATCTGTGTTCGTTATTTATTAAATTATCATTCTTTTGCAAATCTTGATAGCCTCTTGACCTCCTTGGATTCTACGATGGATAGCGGAATTGACTGTTCTGTGGAAGCTCGTCTTCGTATGATTGGTGCGATTCAGTCAGAAGTTGTTGCGAAGTCATTGGCTGATGGAAATGACGTAAAAACAAAATCTTTAGAATATTTAGCAAATCGGTCAGCTTTTCAAAGAGGCTTTAGAACACTGTAAAATAGCTGATTGATGGATTAGTGTTCAAATTTTAGGTTCCTCTGGAAGTTTTGAGAAACGTTAAAACGAGAACTGACTCTTCCTCTTCGGACCAACCCATACAATTCACTGGCCCTAACTCCATGGGCATCCTTTCTGCCACATTTGACGAACTTTTTAGAATGATGGCTAATGAGGTAAGGTGTAGTAAGTGTTTGCAAAAACGACTAGTAAGTAATTTAAATTGAGGAATTATTAAAACATGCAGAGTTGCAGTGTCAGCATCGAAAGGGTATTACTCTTTTGGTTAAACATCAACGTTGACGGAGGATCAGAGGAACGATCCATCAAACCCAGAGTTTTCTTGTCTCCGTTTGCAATCAGTGGTCTAATATCAGCTTTAGCAAGGTAGATAACATTGATTAAGAATTAGAAATTGGCAAACGGAACAGAAAACAATTTGTATGCCATAACCGAATATTTATTTCACTGTTTAAAATGTCATTTGATTGCTAGAAATGTGGGTATCGGTGTTGAAGACTGGGGATTAGGATTGAAGTGCCTTGCCCTGATGGCTAATCAAAGTGCCTGCTCTGAAGTTCATTCGGCGATAATTACTGATGCCAAATTCCCGGAAATGATACTGAAATTTATCTCTGGTGCGGGAATGAATCTCCAGAGGAATCATGTACCTGCAGTAAGGAACTACAGACTTCATCATGGTCGTTTGAGTTAAAAATACAAAATTGAAATGGTTTACTCTCTATGGTAGATGGGGCCAACAGTATGCGAAGATTTTGACAGTTTCTTTACTCGCCTTTTTAACTTGTGCAGAGGGACTACGTGGACAAACTATCTCTTGGAACTCTTACTCCGAGTTTTGAGCGAATTTTTGTCATCTGCATTTTTAGGTTCAGAATTTCCTCTAGATGCATTCAACAAGTTCCTTGATATCTTCATGCGCTATGAGCGTCAACTTTCAATTTCCAAATCGAATCCGGCAGTACTCATTAGCGTCGTTGATCATCTTTGTAAGGATTCAGTTTTGCCTTGACAAGAACCATTAATTACAATTTAGTGAATGTCTTATTATGTGTAATTTAGCCCATGCTCTACATCTCCACGTCTGCTTTTCTAATAAAATTGTCGTCAAGTCAAACGCTGAACTCAAGGGAGCTCCGCCTTCTACTAATGCCAGCGGAGTTCCAATAACTCCTGGAATGAGCGAGAGTTTTAAAAAGCCACATAATATTGAGTCTCTGTTGGTTCGACTCTTGTCGCTTGTTTCGGAAATTGTCACATTCTACCGAGAGAGATTCGAGGTAAGCCAAAGTCATCAAGTTAGTCTCTTTTTTTTTCGAAGAACTTAGACAACTTAAAAATTTGATTTTTGTACTATGTTGTAGGGTACGAAAGAGCAGGAAATCAAGCTTAGTGAGATTCACTTGCCAAAAGACCTGGAAAAGTTTCAAGCGTTTGTGGAGAGTCAGGACAAGTCGAATGTGGACGGATGGATACCTTGCATCGCTGACCTTGTTGTTCAAATGGACACGACAATGATGAGGCTTTTCTCAGTTCTGGCCAATCCCAAGGGTCGGAGTAGCCTGCTGGAGGAGGAAGCTTCACGTGTCTCAACTTTTTGTCCAGAGGCAATGCCCATTAGAATTCCTGACTTCATGATCCGCCTAATTTCTCGCCTGATGTCTTCGCTCAGTCAGCAAAAGCAAATTGTTCAACCACTTTTTGAGTTCCTTTCAAGTATGCAAACTTTAAAAAATAGTATATTTTTTGTCATTTCAATGTGAGGCTTCAATTGTAGAATCCCCACAAGAAGACTACTTCTGTCCACTAATTGTTTCCCAGATGTTTGTTCGTACCATTCTAAAAGTAATCAAGGAGGAAGAAAATCTTCAAGAATTTGTGAGATCTAACTGTGTTCCCGTAAGTTGGATATTACTTTCAATTATTTATTTGTTTTGGTTTTAGTGCTGTGAATTACGTTTGAACCAATGTTGTGGTTATGTTTCAATTGCAGTCAATTTGTCAAAAGCTAGTAGCAAGTTCTAAGCAGTTCTTCAGTAGCTGTCCCACCTTTGCCTCCATTCTTATGCAATACATTGGACGAGCAGAGAGCAGTAATCTCTTCGGGCAGCGGCGCTGTGGAAATGAAGCCGTGGATCTCCCTGGAGGAGTTATTAACGTTGCACCACTCGGTAAGTTGACTAAAGTAATACGCTATTTAACTAATAGAATTTAATGTCTTTTTTCGGGGGGGTTTAGGAACCATTACTGCTGTGAACTTTTCTGCGCACCCTTCAGAAGTATTGCTCCAGGCAACTCCGCCGCATCGTCGTGCTCGAGCTCCAGTTTGGTCTTATCATTTTTACCCAGAAGAAACGTTCTTGGAACTCATTGTAACTTTACCCTGTGCCATACTTCTGAAAGAGGTTCAAATTGTTCCACATATATCTTCGATGGCGAGTGAGTCGAGATTTGAAAGTTTATAGTGTCAATATTTGAAAAAAGTACCTGCTGAATCACATCAAAAATATTTGAATTAATTCTGTTGTTCCTAGCTTCCTCTCCTTCAGCTGTGATGATTGAAACTTCGAGAGAAAGGGGGAGTACGATGGTGGCAATGAGTCCTCCGGTCCAATGTGGTGGAATGACTACAATTAATATTCAACTAACTCAGCCCGAAGTGGCACAAACTGTCCTTCTACGCCTCTACAAGCCTAAAGACTCCACTACCTTGGGATTATCACAAATCAAAATACTTGGGTGCACAACCTTTTGCGAATCAGCTTTTGAAGGGCTCTCCCAGCAGCAGTTGGTTAGAAATGTCGAATCAAGGTATCAATAAATAATACAATTATGTGAAGTAGGATATAGCATTTAGGAAGCCTGGAATGGTGTCAGATTTTCAATTTCCTTAACCATGGTTCAAATTTCAAATAGACAAATAGAGAGATATCTTAGGTATCTTCAGTTGAACTTTAACTTATTTTGTAAATTTAGTGCTCAATGGATGTACGTTTTGGACCATGCAATAACGGCAGCGAAACCAGACCTAAGGGAAAGGATAATCCAAATGGCCGTGAACACGCCGGATATTTTACAATCATGCTATTCCATGTTGATGTGTCCAACGAATGTCCAGGATGGACAAGAATCCTACTTACCCCATGTATCATCAGTGCTCTTTCACTTTGGAAGTCTTACTGACATTAATGAAAGACTAATGGACGCCCTTCTTGGACCAGTACAACTCGCACTATCACACGGTAAAATAACACGAAAATGGAATTGGATTTTTCAAAAGACCCTGTTTACCAAATGAAATTTTGAATAGGAATGATTGCAAACACGAATATTCAATCCGTAATTCTCGGCTCATCTCAGTTGAATACTGTTGTTGAACTCATTTATAAGCTCTGCTGTGCTCCATCAGATTTTGGTATCAACAACCTAACAACCGTTATTCATTGGTTGGATAAATGTGCAGATGAAGCTGTTGCGGTAAGTATTGGGCGGAAGTTGAGAACAAGTTAACACACTTAAATTAAGGTGATGATAATTCTAATCTAAATTTTTAGCATGAGGCTCATGGGCGTCATTTAGTTCCAGAATACGTTCAGAGTGTGTCCGCAGCATTGTGGACAGTAACTTCGTCAAGGAAAGTGGACATGAGTGAATTGGTAACTCCGGAACTCATGGTGTAAGATTTTTAGTATTTTTGTTTCGTTTTCTTGTCCAATGTCCATACATTAATTAATTGTTTGTAGGAAACTATTCAACTGGTCTAAATGTCTTAACTTGAAGAGCGAGTTGAAGGCTGCGGTAGACCATATGCTTTGCTCAATGTGCTATTATAAACCATGGTTGTTCGTCTATCTCAACTTCCAAATGGGAGTACTGGAATACGCAGATCCAAAAGGTAAGAAGTTTATTTTCCAATTGTACGAGACACAAGACGAACTATTTTTTTTCTCATTGCTAGATTCTGAGGGTGTGGAAAATGCATCATATTCACGCATTGCCATGTGGTTTGAAGAGAAATCAGTTTGGGAGCATTTAAGGTTGAGTAACTTAGAAACGTCAAATTCAGTTTGTTCACCGTTGCTCATGACCCTTGCAAGAGCTGCAGAATCTGAATCGGCCTCTAACTTTGTCTTTGAATGCGGTCTTCTGGTTAAGCTCAACTCCATGATCATTAGTAAGATGTTTTTAGAAGTAATTATCATTTTTTATTTGAAGCATGTCCAATGTAATCCCAATGTATCTAACTAATTCATTTTTGTTTTCAGATTTTCTCAACTACAATCAGAACTATCTGTTAACTGGGACGCAACCGCCAGAAAATTCTGGTAATTGTTATCTCTGGTTTAAAATAAAAGACAAACCGATTTACTCTCAAATTATAAAATGTTTGCATCTTAAATAGATTGCATTGCACCGCCGCAACTGATTGCAATTTTGGAATTTTATTGTGAACTCTGCTCCATAAATCGCTTCAAAGATTGGTTCGGTACTGATGGGGCGGTGTTCTGGCCTCAAATTCTTCATCTCCTGTCAATAGTTCCTTCGAATTTGAAAGCATCCTGTTTCGGATCTCATCTTTACGAATTGGAATATATGGTCATTCAGTTTCTGACGCGGTGCTGCTGGTCACATCCTGAGAATCAAAAGTACATCGCCAAACGCCTCTCGGAAATGATCGTAACGCAGAAACAGTCGCCTCATAGTAAGAAATTTCATCTCTTGAAATTACAGTTGGCAAAATACAACGACAAATACCATCGTATTTCTTATAGAAGCAGTCTTTCTCCATTCGTTGTCTTCCTTTTGTCGACGGCTTCTCATTCAAATACTGCTCGAGAATGAGAAAATGGTTGTACAAGTGAAAAATATGACAGCAACACACTTCAAGTCACCAATCACAAGTTTGCCACTTAAAGATAGACATCCTTCAATGGGTGTTAACGGAAAGGATCGTATTTTTCTGGCCAGTATTCCATCAACGACTTTCGATCTCATGAAATTGCTTGGTTCGTGCTTACATAGTTCTAATTGTATTATTTATGATTGATGTGTTTTGGGAAAATGTACAACAAATATCGTGAGACTATTTTTAACTTCATATTTTAAAATTCCGAAATATCAGATCCATCTGCAGTCGTCAAGACTGGTGGCAACGTTAGCTTTCCGAAGGGCTCCGTTTACTTTGGCGTTTCAGAACCAATCCAAGCTTCTGAAATTGTTTATCCAGGTGAACAACAGATTTCGTCGAGCTACAGTTTGGAAGAAGACGTCCTCCAGGAAATCCTTGGGTATGAAACGGCAGTGAAGATGGGAATGAAAGCGAAAAAGGCCAGAGGAGAGAGTCAAACTGAAGTTGTAATGTTGCCCTCTGAGCCAGAAATATACCACCCAAGTTTTGTAAGTCTACACGTTCGTCTTTGTTTGAGTTATTATTTCAATGAAACTAATACTTAATATGTATAGGTTTTTGAAGCCGAAGAGTTTCCGGATGTAAAAATTCCATTGAGTTTAAACCTAAGTAAGGTTAAAGCCGTAATTCGTGAACAAACTCCTGGATACTTCTTGGAACTGCTTGTAATCGTGGCAAGGAACGAAGTCTCAGGAGAAGGTAAATACACTAAAAAAGTGTTTTCCTTCATTGAATTATAATTTCGTTATAATTAATTTTGTATAAACAGGACCAGTTCCAGTGTCAAATTCCTCGGTGATCATGGACGTTGACCCAATTGGAGAGGCTTATATTGCTGAGATTGCTGAGTCTATCCCTGACATTTTTAAAATAAGTCCCTTGCCAACAACTATTGAAGTCTTCTGCCGCGTTGGTGGTTTTGGACTCCTTGCTAAGCATTTGCCTGTAATCTACCCGGATACACTTCGACAGATGTCCGTCGGCTCAAAGAACGCAGGGTCTTCGAGCTCTTCATCAGGAGACAAAGGTGGTTCACTGCTGGTCATTGACAGCGAATGGGTTAAAATTGAAAATCCGGATGAATACTTTGAAGTGAGTGTAAAGATTTAAGTTAATAATTTAAATGCAAATTATTAAAGTTCAAATTCAAATTATTAAAATGAAAATGGTATGAGTTTCAGGAGAATGACGGGCTTCTGGATGGTCTCGTAGCCTCAACACCAGGTCCAACCAGGGGGATTAGTATGAAGCAAATGGGCCTGATTCCAGGAATACCACCTCACTCCATGGCGGCTTTTGGTCTCTTTCTGGGGTTACCAAAGTACTCCGAGGTACTCTTGCGAGAGAGAGTAGGAGCTCAATGTATGCTCCGCTTAGCAATGGGTGTCACTGATGATGCAGATGGAAGTAAGTCTGACGGAGATGACTTGAAAATAATTAGGAATTGAGCGTAATAACTTATTCTTTCTTTTAAACAGATGACATCTTCTGCTCAACTGTTGCAAAGACATTGCCTACGCTTCCGTTCCAAGGTATAGGGTTTTTTTTTCGCAAGACGTCCACGTCTTGCCTCATGTTTTCAGGTAAAAATTATTTTTAATTGGTGTTTGTTAACTTTAGTTTTGAGAAGGCTCTTGGACGTTCTGCCATTAAAGTCCGATGAAGGGAAAACGGTGAGACAGGCAATGTACGAAGTCAAAGCTATACACTTCATCCTAGCCTGTCTGGCTATTTTCACCCATCAAAACTGTGATCCGATTTTAGTGCCAAGTGTACAGCACGAGGTAAGTTTGAAATTTTAAACACTTTGTAATCTAACGATACAAATCTTTGTAACTAACATTTGTGTTGAAAACCACAATAGTTAATTTTATTTTTCTTCCGTAGTTGGTACTGGCCGCTACCAAAGTCCAAGGAGAGTATCCTGGGAAGTCAGATAAGTCGGATGATAAGTCTCACGTTTACTGGGCCAAAGGTACTGGATTTGGAACCGGAAGTACCCAGGAGACTTGGAATGTGGAAAGAGCTATGGAGAAGCGTGTAGCCGAAGAAGAGAACGTTACTTGTCTCCTCCAAGTTCTCTCTAGTTACATTTGTCCGCAAGTAGCAGAGCTAACCTCTTTGACCCAACCAAGCTCATCTACCGTAGAATTGCCTCAACAGTTTGAAGAACTACTCCAGATGTCCTGTCTCTTCGCCACTATCTCACTTTACTTGAAAAACGATTCAGGTTAGGCACATCTTCAATTTGTTTGAGATATTTTCAAACTGTATTAGTTACAATGATTGTACAATTTAGTTCTGGACATGGCGAGGCATATTCCCTTATACACTGCCGTGCTGCAGTTTCTTCGCTCTCTGCTGCACATTCCTGAATTGGTACCACTATTAGATCTGAAGAAATCTGGCTCTGGACAAAGGAAGGACTCACAAAGAATTTCAAGTCTACTAGATCAAATGAAGAGCATCGTTGATAGTTACTCGAAAAGACTAACGTAAGTTTAGCTGGGTTAAAGTTTCCGCATTTTCTTTAGTATCAGTGCCTTCCATTTTTAATTGTTGCGCATACATATTTTAGAAGCAATACGAAGAAAGGATCAAAATCAACAAAGAACAATGAAAATGTACCTGATGAACTGCAAGACGAAGGTCTCGCTAAACTAATTATCGACATTCAAAATACAGCTATACTTGTCCAGGCGGCGGTGGCAGCAATTCCACAAGATTCGGCCGATACCACCGCTGAAGAGGAAGGTCTTGGGGTTTCACAAGTAGAAAAGACACTAGAAGACATTTACCTGGACGAAATGAAGAAACTCCAATTTGGTACATATTATTTTCTGATCATTCTTCTCATTTATTTATTTTAATTGTGTTAAAAGTACAACATTTGTTTGTTTTTGTTAGCATTTTTCGAGATGTTGGTGGAAGAGGAAGATAGCGTGAGTGGAGTGCGATTTAGCGTTTCCCATTTTTACGAAAATAGCATAAGGACTAATTGGACGCGCAGTGCTCCTGCTAGGCTGAAGCGTCTAGCTCAAGAAAGTATTACTCTCTCGACTTCACTTCCGATTGCTTACGGAAGCACAATATTTGTACGCTGTGATACCGATCGGCTGGATGTTATGAAGGTAGACATACAACTATAATTTGCTCTAATCGAATTGTTACGTCATTGGCTTGAAACAGGTTCTAATTACCGGACCAGCCGGTACTCCCTATTCAAACGGCTGCTTTGAGTTTGACGTATACTTCCCAATGGAATATCCTAATGGACCAATGCTAATTCATTTACAAACTACTGGGAGGCAGAGAATTCGATTTAATCCGAACCTTTACGCTGACGGAAAGGTGTGCCTGAGTATTCTCAATACTTGGCATGGAAGGCCTGAAGAGAAATGGAATCCTCAAACTTCCAGTCTACTTCCGGTATGATGAAATATGACTATGTTTACGTATTTACAATTCAAGATAAGGGAGTTACTGTCAATGTGAAACTCTGGAACTGTTCCATTGGCGATAGGTTTTGGTTGCAATTCAATCACTAATTCTGAACGCCGAACCATACTTTAATGAGCCTGGCTATGAGAAGTCTCGAGGAACGGAAGGAGGGGAAAAGAGCAGTCGAGAGTACAATGCCGGAATCGAAATCGCTACTCTAGAATGGGCAATGTTGGATCAAATTAGACATCCTTCCGTTTGCTTTAAAGAGGTAAATAATTCGTAATGAAGACTTCTGCAAGTGAATATATGATTTTACTGTATTTTTTGGTGTTACACAGGTGATCCACAAACACTTTTGGATAAAAAGGACTGAAATCCTTGCACAATGTGAGCAATGGTATGAAGATCTCATCGCCACCTGTCGAAATGACAAGAGGGTTGGAAAATCCATAACAGGAAATTCTGACCCAGTAAATGTATTCAAGGTAAGGTCTTTAGTGAAATTCTATTTTTTTTTTCAAAGACAAATAGTCTAATGTGTTGACGTAACTTTACATTCGCCTAGCCTAAGCAGAATTCCTAAAATGGATAGTACAACTGTCAAAAGATATTCTTATGTCAAGGAATAGTTCTCACTTTCCTCTGTTTTATACTTCTAGAATAATCTAAGTCTTCTCCGAAAGGAACTACAGAATATGAAACCACCTGCCGGTCTCGAATATTTAGCAGAAAATCTCCCACAAACGCTGGAGAGCGAACTGGCTTCAGCCGAGTCCAGTACAAGCAGTAACTCTGTTTTTGAAACTGGTATGGAAGGAGCAGTCAATGGCCCAGCTCCGACCGACGCTGATGACATGGGCGAATCTGTTGTTGCCCTTATGATCCAAGTTCCTGAACCCGAAGAGGTCGTCGACCTGGATGAACCCATGTTCACAGATTCTGAAACTTCCTAACTTCTAAACTTTTTTATACTCCACCTAAATTATAATAATAATTGATTCACCCTAAGATTAGTTCACTGCTCTACTGCAAAGAATTTACGAAACTTCTGTAAATATATTTGAGAGTGTTTTTGTGTAATCTCCTTAAAACTTTATTCAAGGTTAGCAGGAAGGTATAAGTTTGAACATTGGATGGATTTCCTTCCAGCTCGGTCTTGGCGTTTGAACATAGCGTATGACAAAGTCTGGTAGGAGGGCCAGTATTGTCATAGTTAGCATAGTTAGCCAAAACGAAATTTGAGCCTGCACTGCAAAGAAGGTGTGGCGCAGAGGCCCAGGATCGACTCTGAAAAATAATGTCACAAATATTAATGTATCAGAACATCTACAAAAATTGCGAAATGCAATATGTCTAGATTTTAATCCGAATATAAAGGATAAGACGCTTACAGATCGGCTTCTGTAAAGATTGCCGTAAGACCAAAGAAGCTCACATACGAGCATCCGTAGGCAAACAAATTCCAAAGAGTGTTGTACCTTGTTAGTCCGACAAGCTATTTAAGATTTGATTTTTCAAATTATACCTTCTTTTTTTAATTTATTACATATATTTAATTAAATTTTTGATGTTAACTAATTTAAATTACCATTATATTTGTAATAGCAATGACACCCGTGATCATGAACACTCCGTATGAGTACCAGTCATCGATTGGAAGTTTTTGAATAGCAAAATACGGAAGGAAGAAGATGAGGATAGAGTGCCAAAATGCTCGCAGCATCCAAAACGAAAATTGTTTCCAATTTAAGTGGCTATTTCTAGTTAACGTTTTGTACAGTTCGGGATTTTTTATTAGTTGTTTCGCTGGAACTGGCTGCTCTTGGAGGGCGTAGGCTAAAATTGGTGCAGCCGCAAAGCAAATGTTGAAAAAAGTCATGAAGAAGGCGTTAAAGAGGCTCTAAAAAAAGGTTTAGAAATGGAAGAATTTTCGTCAATTTTCAAATTTTTTTTTCAAATCATACTTGGCTTGAAAAAGCACATTGGAAGGCTGCGAAGGATGGTGGAATGACAAGAACAATATTTTTGTAGAAAAAGTAGTGAATCAGCGTCGCTAGACGGACGTAATACCAATGTCCGTGAACTAGAATAGCTTTTTTGAGGAATGAAAACCGTGCCACAGCGAAATCTGCACACCGTGCAGCTTGGCGACCTTCCTTGCCAAAAATTCCTGGAATCATGAAAATCGCTTAAGTTTTCGGTTATTTAAAATAAGAAAAAGCAAGTTTTCAAAAAAAAAATTGTACCCAAGCCAATGTGCGCTTCCTGAATCATGGCCACATCGTTGGCACCGTCCCCAACGGCGGCTGTGATTGGCTTATTTTTGGTCGTTTTTACCATGCTCACAACCTGGGATGTAATCAAAAGGAATTTAAGGGCCCTCTGATTTTAATTTTGAAGGACCAATTGCGCTTACTTGTGCCTTTTGTAAGGGGGCTAAGCGACAGCAAACGACTCGGCCTGCTTTCATTAGAACGTTACAAAATAGGTCTGCGCATGTGTCGAAGGCAATTGCCAAACTTTCTCCATCAATAATGAAAGTAGTATCTTCGTCAACAGCATTATCAGCTCTGTAAACGTTTTCGGACGTTAGCGCTAAGCATGCTTGTATTCGTTTTTTTAAATTTTCAAATTGTTTTCAAGTTTCCTGGTTTGCTATGATTTTTTTTTCGGAAATTCATGGATTAACTCACTGAAGTTTTTCCAAATACGTTCCCAATGAGTCAGCGGTTTTGAAATTGGTCATTTGCATGTGTGTGGAGGATTGAGTTAGGAGGCCGCAGGCAACGGCGACATTGACAGCCGTTTCGACCTTGTCACCAGTCAGAACCCAAACACGAATTCCAGCCTCTCCAAGGGCTATAAGCGTCTCCTGGACGCCATCTTGGAGTTGATCTTCTACCCCCGTCGCTCCCAAAACGTCCAATCCAGTCTCGACAGAACGGTACAATTCACGCATTTTCTCTTCCCGGTTGTGCACCAGTCGACGCGTCTTGTTCAATTGTGTCGTAAAGGCATCGAGTTCCTCACGAGTTATTTTTTTCTGCGCAACCGCCAGCGTCCGCAGACCCATCTGCGATTTCAAGAATATATTGTATTGTTTCAATTTATTAAAAGCTGATTAAGTTTTTTAATAATTATCCACTCTTAAGTTTACCTGAGCAAATTCGTCGACGTGTTGGGTAGTTTTTAAAATCGGGCCTTCTTGACCTCTGGGAAATATCGTTGACTCCGCACCTTTTGTTAGAAGCCAAATTTCGTTTTGCTCATTTTCAATTATCACTGACATACACTTTCTGTCTAAAATACAAATACAATTGATTTAAAAAGTTAGTTTTAAATAAAGGTAATGTTCAATAGGAATTACCAGCGTCAAATTCCAGGACGTAGTGGCGCTTAAACGTTTCAATTCTGCCGAAAACGTTCAGCTTCAAAATTTCACTTTGGTCACTCAAAAACTGTATTCCAAGGCTAAAACAAAGTAAGAATTAAATATTTTTCATTACATGTATAATTTTAGTTATAAGGCGTTTGTAAAAATCTAATACAAAATTCTATCGTAGGAGAATCGCTTCAGCTCTTGTGTACCTAAACACAGAAGCGATATAACTCAGGCTTAAGGATTCAGCGATACGTTAATAGCTACTCACTAGTATTGTTATTTCATTATCAAAGACCCACTTAATTTCACTTAAAAAAATTGACAAATAATTGGTCTCTTACGCTGCACATGACTGAAGAAGTGCCAATTCATCTGGGCTGCTTGCTTGGAATTCAATCGGCGCTTCAGCGTTTCCGGTTTTTGATGGGTTTCGAGAAATCTTCCGTCTCGAACCTGACATGCGTTTTTTTCGTTGCTCGGCTGACACTACTTGAACAGTATGACACAACGCAAGGATTCTAAAAAAGTGCAGAACTTCTCCGTCCTTCGCATCAAAGATATTCAGAGGGTCCCTAGGGCCATTCTGCGCAATTAACGTTTTGTTCTGCTCGTTGAACTGGTAGCGAAGGCCGTTAATGGAACAGTAACGGAATTCCATCACATTTTCCGTCAACGTTCCGGTTTTGTCCGAAAATAAGTATTCGATTTGACCCAACTCCTCGTTGAGATCAGAAGTGTTGCAGAGGGGCGGAGCTCCTGTTTCCGGACATCGCATCTCTTCATCCCATACAAAGAACATGGAACCAAAGAATGTCTGGAGCTCTTAAAAATATCAATTAAATATTAATTAGCAATTAAGAAACACCGATATTTGAAAGTCGAAATGACGACGTTATAAAACTCACCTATTGTGACATAAAGTGAAATTGGAATTATGTAGTAAAAGACCACGAGAAATGCAAAAGAAATCTCGACGACGTATTTAGCGTTGATCTCCTCTGCTGGGTATAAGTACCATGCAGCCTCTAGAGTCATTTAAAATAATAAATTTAAAGTTAAGATTTTTAAATTTTAAATTCCAATTTTGAATTTTAGTTGTACCAATTAAATCACTCCATAGCCACCAAAAGTGAAGACCTGAGTAAAGTGCCACAGCTAAAATCATGAAGGCCATGATTACGAAGAGAAAGCTGTTGATTGATCTAAAAGTAGAATTTCAGAATTGATAAAGGCAAACTCCTTAAATATAAACATAATTATTTTGATATGAATTAAATTTTTAAAACAAATTACTGCACAATAAATTTCATACTTATTTGACGTTGAAAATTTTGAACTCGTTTGTTTAGAATTTTGGGCCAATCGCGTGTCAACGCCAGTGTACACCACGAGGCCGTAAACGAAATCCGTATTTTTAAGTCTCGTCCCTCGAAGCAGCATGTTTTCCATTGTGATCGGAATTTGCAAAAATTCAGACGCTAAAGGCACTTCTTCGTCTTCATCTTCAATAATTTTACCACTTAATTTCGATCGAATTGAGTCTTTGATCTGTCGAATTAAAAAAAATCAGCTCGCAAAATTAATTTCCAAATTTCATCATTTTAAAGGCTTTTTGTTAAATTAAACTTGAATTTTCAGAAAATAGCCAGAAATTCAAAAGAAAAAATAATTCGTTGTTTGCTTAAAAAACTTCCGTGCATTTACGGCGAAAATTCGTAAAGAACAAAACGGCTGCTTAATCGCAAAAAAAACGCACTTACCGCCGCCCCAAGGCGCCTGGACAGCGACTCTGAAGTTGATGGCATGGCTTCCTTCAGCGATTTCCTGCTTCGCATCGAGTCTGGTTGCTGAATTTGACGCTTCAGCAGCAGAAGGTTGCCATTGAATGAATATAAATTTGCGTTTGGTTGTTCACATTCCATCACAGCGTTCAGCGTTGCAAAGTCGGAGATATTTTGCAATGGAGGCAACCCTGGTGGACAGTAGCGCATCTACAGTATACAAAAATCTATTTTTTAAATGAACCAACTAAAATTTAGAAATTAAATTATATTAGTAAAAAAAAAAACTAAAATTTTCTAACCTTCAAATTTGATTCTCCATCTAAGTTAGCCGTAGTTATTTGGCAGCGATGTAACTCATCGCTGGAAGACAGGACTAGAATGTCAGCCGGAAGTGGATCTTCCTCTTCAAGGCGGACAATGTCCCCAACTTTGAGGTACATCGATTTTGTTGTCTGTAGCATACATACAATTTAATTTGTAAAACATTAAGTTCAATTTTAATTAAGTTTTATTTATTGAAAACGTAAAAATTTACTAATTGATGTAATCAATTAAGATTAGATGAGTCACCTTACCTGTAAAGTGCTATTAGTCAGGACGTCAATTTCCCTGTTATTTACGCTATCATCCGCCCGATGACGAATCCAATCTTCATAACCCTGCTTAACGGCCGTGACGCAAATTACTATGCAAAGTCCCAACGTAGAAGAGAAAGGAGATTCTGGACTGTCAATAACGTACTGCAATTAAACGTTGCGTTTTTTAAATTACGCACTAAAGTAATACTTTTTTTAAACGAATTTCAGAAGTGTCTCCCACATACCTGCATCAACGTGATAACCAAGAAGTAAAAATTTACGAAACGCCGAAACTGCTCATAAATATTCTTTGGTAGAAAAGTCCATATTGTGTACTAAAAATTAAAAAAAAAACTTATTGCAGCAGTATTACTTTAAAGAAACCAAAATGTGCTGCCACCAACTCTGGAAGTTTTGATGTAATTATCGCAGAACGACTGCGGCTTAAATTCGGCTGGAGGACTGGAAGCTTCAATTCCAGCAGTTCTCCTGGAACCTGTATTTTGGAGTTGACGTCGCTTCTGGAGGGACACGACGCTACTGTTCCTGCGAACGATTGTGCGGACTGGTACGTCATCTTCGGGCCGCTGGCGACTCGAGTGACTCAAACTGTCGCGCGTCGTCTTCCTTCCGCTCCAGTGCCTTCCAGGCACTGGCTCTTCCTCGATTTCCGGAACTTTACCGACATAAATCTTCCTCGCCGTGATTTCTCCAGTGTCGTTCACCTTCCTCGACGAGCAGCAATTACCCTTACGCGAAAAATACTAGCATGGAATCAGTGATTCAGCAACAGAATCCAGTGAAATATGTCTTTAACAAGAGCCGTCAATTACCATTTTTCTTTTATTAATTTGACCTTCTTCTACTTGAGAAATTCAGCTTAATTTTGTAGTTGAGTGCACAAAGACGCAACACTCTTAACTAAATGAATTTGAGATATTTTGTCACGTGCTAGATAGTACTTTCCCTAGTTGTTAACGCCGATTCCATTGAGGTATTGAGTCTGGATCAAAATGAAGGTTAGTAAAAAGATAAGTGGTGAACAAGGGTTTATTGATAGGTTGCAAAATAGTGTTTTCAGTTGCAATGCCGGATGTACAGTGTGACTTCCCTATCTTATCTTCCTCGATTGTTATCAAGCGCTTGTTCCAGTCAAATATTGACAAATGATGTGACATTGGAAGTCTGGCAGACATTTTTTTGCTACATCACTTGGAACTACATTTGAAAAGATCGGTTGAAGCGAGAGAACCCAGAGATTATTAATTAATAGTAGAGTTTTAACTTAATTAATAGGTTAATAGAGAGTTTTTAATGCTCAAAAAACATCTCTCAAGAATAAGACAATATAAGTCTAGAGATCTTGATCCGTTTAATAAGTAGCAATGTTTTTCAATATTTGAGAAAAAGGTGAGAAAATTTATGGATTGTCATTTTGATTGAAATTAAAAAGTGAGAAAAATCATAAATCGTCATTTTTATTAAAATGTTCAAGCCAATTTTAAATTTTGAAAACTGAAAAATATCAAGACAGCGTTTCTCCAGCCTCCAGCTTAAAGACTATTGATCGCTATTTTTTACTCTAAAGATTTTATTTATAAGGCAATAAGTTATAGTAGTGTCAAACAATTGCTTGCGATTATTACTAAATAATTGCAATGAAATTATAATTTCTAAACTCCACTGAAAAGAGCCGGAATTATGACCCACATTTTCACCAAAATACTTGCAGCATTAATTGCGAGATACAAACTATTTGACAGGATACTAGAAAAATTACGTATGTTCGGCAGGAATCTTGTTAGATTTACGTATATTCGGCAGGTTACTAGAAGATATACGTAATATTCGGCAGGATTATTGTAGAATTACGTATATTCGACATAATAAGTTACAGTATGTCAGTAATTCAGCTCAAACCTCTTTGCATAGCTACAAAATTATTGGTATTGATTTAGTATTTTAGTGAATATATTAATGCTGCTAAATGCTTACCGAACCAATTACTTCTAGCATGCACTTGATCACTGGATCGTAACTTTTGCAAAATTCTTCCGTATCGTCCAAGTTCTTACCTGATTTAAGTAAAGGAGAAGCTAGAGCGTCTAATTATTTTCGTTCTAAGAATATTTGTCACCAATATTTTTAAATCTACCTGCTGTATCTTTACAGTGTATAAATTTGGGAGCCACTTTCTCTACCAAATTAACTGGAACATAGGCTTCGATGAATCCATCATATTTCTCCTCTCCAACAAATTGTCCGTTGGCTTCCAGCAGCCCTTCCTTCTTGAGCACGCACTTTAAGATGCCTGGATGTTGTCAAAATCAAAAAATAAAGTTTTTACAAGTTTTGATCAAATCAAGTAAAATTAAAAACCCACAGTTCATCTTTGCTGCCTTTTCCTTTGGATTCTTGAATTTCATAGATTTTGAACATGCGCCGATTCCTCCTAGCTGCTTCTTGGTCAGCATTGCCACAAATTCTTTACAGGTAGCCTCTGGAGCAGCTTTAATCTCTGCCTACGTTTCATTTTGAAATTATTTTCAAAATTTTAGATATTTTGACAAAAAAGATCAAAAGTTCTCACAAGTAGCGCTGCAAATATAAAAATGGCCACGCAGCAAGGCAATACGCGCCCCATTATAGATATTATAGCGGCAACTTTAAAAATTTAAACTGGAGAGTTAAAAACGACAAAATCAGGTCACTGATTACTATTTATAGGGCTCATTCGACCGAGGGAAATGGACTTGAAGTCATGCTAATGATCTGAAGCGCATTTTGCATGTTATTCTCCATTGCCAAATTCCCAATTTCATGTTTCAGGGCTGTAGAACAAAAGGGAGTTTGTTGAGCCGCAATTGTTTAGTTCCCCTTCATTCAAGAACTGCACACAATTAAACGTAATTAATTAAAATTTTGAAATCATCTCGAAACAATTATTTTTGCAGTGTTTTGGAGATACTATTTTAATGAACTCCAGAAGCAGGGTCATAAGTAAAAACGTTATGAAACAAGGCTACATATGCAACCCTATTACTTACAAATTCTGATGCCTATCTTTCGGGTCCTTGAATCTTGTGTTAAGCAAAGTTGACATATTTTGTATACAATTTAAGATCATCGTTAATATTGAGTTCAAATAGCCGTAATTAAATTTTTAAATTATTTAATGTAATTTAAATGGAGCATATAAAGGCAAGGACATAGTGGAAAAGTATCATTTGAAAGTTGTGGGATTTTGCAATATGCTTTGTCAATTTATGATTCAAAGAAATGGAGCCTTTTACGACTTTTGCATCCTGCTATAAATAGTTGACGACTTCAACTTCAACAATTGCTTTTCAAAAATTTTATTCATATAAAGTGTCAATTATATTCATTAAAATAAAACAGGGTTGATTCATTTTTTTTTAACTTTTGTTTATTCGTAACAAACCCTTCAACTCTCAACAAAAATTGACATACGTTTTGCTATAAAGTTGTCTTCTGCGGAATTTGTTAAATTCAAATGTAGTAGGATAAGAAAGCAACTAATTGAGCAACTATGAACCAATTTTTGATTTGAAACGAATTGGCTCCGTTGTCTTGTCGCTTGTCAACAGTGGTAGGTAGAATGGCATGAATTCCCCTCCACACTTCTGCAATATGAATCGAACAACTTAAAATCGCTCCAATTAAATGACATTTCATATAATATTACCTTGGGCAATTGGCTCGATCAGTTCAGGAAGAACGACAAAATCTAAAACGACATCAAAATGTAGTTTTCAATTAAAAGTAATAGATCTACGTGATTTCGTACCAGTTCCTTCATCGCTAATTTCCACGGTTGTCACATATTTGATTCCCAACCATTTCGCGTAATCGTCACCAGCGCCCCCTACTCCACCTATTGGAAGAAATAATTGTTTCAATTTAATATTTTAATTTAGAAAATGTTATAGCTCACCAAGAAGCTCCGCCCCTTGGCCATAGTCGTAAGTAGTGTTACGAGGACCATTGCGAATTGCCTCTGCACTTACACCAGCCCAACGATGCTAGATTGTATACACAAATTATTTTATTAATTAATAATAATTAGTTTCCTCTCTTAAAAGAAAGCAGAATTTTTAATATCTCTCACGAGCTCTTTGTAGTCAATTGGAAATGAATTGTTAGTGTATCCCCAAGGGAGGAGCCAAAGCTAATAAAAAGAAATCTGTGAAATTATTAAGCTTAGATGAGCTTTAGTAAAGAACTGAAAAAAATACATTTCCGTAGGAATGCAGAGTGTAGTAAGCGGTAATCGAAGTTCTGTTTTCTAAAATGTCGTTCAAGTCCTCGGACAACGCCTTTGTTTCTGGTTCGGAAAAGAACGCTGGACCCTCTAAAAACGTTTTAGTAGAAAATGAAAACCAAATTAAAATTGGCAAGAATTTTTTGAAACTCACTGTATTCGTCATCGCATGGGTCATCGGAAGTACTTTCTCCACCTTCACAACCAATGTTGAAATAAGGTAATTAATAAAATTTAATCAGTCAACTAATATTTTTCAAGCTTACCGAAATAGTATTCGAAATTCCTGTTGAGGTCTACGCCGTAGCATTCTGGCACATCAGAAACTTGCCGCCTTGATTTACGCCATTGGCGATTCTCGGGAGCACTGTGAGAGAAAACGAATCCGTCCGGGTTAAGGATGGGAACAATGTAGAAATCAAATTCGTCCAAAATTTCGGTATAATTTTCCGTTTTCATGGTGAGCTCGTTGATGATGTACGTGGCCACAGCGCTGGTGATCCATTCATTTCCATGAATGTTGGCATCGATGTAAATGGCTGGTTTCGCCTTGTTGCCATCATCCGGACCGGAAGTGATGTATACCTGTAGAATTTCTTTCCTGTCATAACTGTCTCCAATGTTGCCTACGTAGGCCACTTCCGATTGAGAAACAACATCTTCGATCCATACTTTAATCTTGATTATTAGAAGAAAATACATTGATTTAGTAATGATTTTACCTCGTTGAATTACATAAAGCATAAAAACAAATGTACAACTTACTTCATCATAAGTGGAATATTTATCCCAAGTTAACTGCCGCGGAGCTCCGCCGTTGCGCTTATTCATATTTCTGCTTTCTTGTTCAAGGAGGCTAAAATTGCGAAATTAGTGGAGCATTTTCCATTAATGGTGTTTCGCTTATTTTTTATTTTTTTAAATTTCATTTTAAAACATAAAAAAACGGTTTTTTTTTTATTCCCGTACCTGCCAATATTCGAACTCTTGATGGTATACTCGATTCCCCATTTTTCAATTAGAGAAATAAGATTGGGAAATTTGGATGGGCTGGCCACGATGCTTCCAGCGCGCTTAAGCGTTGGTGTTGACCAAAATTCGTATTCCGGTTTCAGGGCATTGAGGAAGTCAACCTCGGTTTGCGTTTGGGGACTAACACCGACTAGTTTGTAGCTGGAAGTTAAAAAAAGAGCCGAATTTTGTTTAGGAAATACTTTTTTAATGTATTTTAAAATGCTTGTTTCAGATGTTTAAACAAAAAAAAATTTTTTTAAGTAAAATGTAATGGTTACCCGTCATAGCTACTTTTGGCTTGGATATTTGCGAGAAAGCCGAGGAAAAGGCATAAGCCAACCACAGACCCGATTTTTAACATGGTAGAAGCTCTGTTCAATTGGAAATGATTGATACGGAGAATTCAAGTGACATTGAATCATAAGCCTTTGATATTTTTTATCACAATCAGCTACATCTTGCTAAAGTGTTCTAAATTAATTGTGATTTCTTATCAGACTCAAAATTTACAAATCAATTAGCCAACAGGCTTTATAACTTGCCTCAGAAATCATCATGGGAAATGCGTGGCATGTCTATTAGTGATAACTTCCTATCATAGCCACCTTTGTAATTAACAAAATTAAAGTGATGAAATTTTGATGTTGTCATCCAGAACATAAGTGCAAGGATTTACACGGCAAAATTCGGCCATATCTCGGCAATTGGTTACATAATCCTAATTAACAAGAACGCTTAAACAACGATTTCAACGTTTTAGAATGCACGAGTGCCGGGGCCTTGAATCACACTGACATGAATCATGCGAACTCCGTAAATTAAAAAAAAAAAATTTGAAAATTGAATATAATAAAAATTTATTGCCGTCGAGTGGCGAAAGGCGGCGATGAAGTTTTATGGAGAAAATTTAGAATGTATCTCGTCTTCTTTCGTGATTTGTTAAAAACTTAGTTGTAATTAATGTTTCAAATTTACTAATATTCAATAAAGCAATTTTTATCGTATTTTATAATGGGATTATCTGTCCCAAAAATCGGTTTTTTATTTTCGCAAAACTAGTAACTCGTGTTACGATGTTACATAAAGTAGCGTATAACTACGAGTAATTGGAAGCCAATGAACCAATGTTTTGAGGAAATTGATTCCACTCCAGAATCCACTGTAGTACCGATGACTTGAATTCCCTCCCAGCATTCTATAAATTCATATATTCATACGTTTAGAAGCTGTATTCATTATAAATAGTAATTGATTTACCCTTTGCAGTAGGAATAATTTGGTCAGCAGGCAACATAAAACCTTGACAATCGAAAAATCATTAAGGGAATGCAATTATTGCAATTGAAATAAAAAATGATTTATTAATCATTTGTCTTACCATTTCTTCCATAATCACGCATCTCCAAAGTGGTTACGTATTTAATTCCGATTGATTTTGCCCAGTCGTCACTAGCGCCACCAACTCCATCTTCACAGAAAATTTTTTTTAATTAATTAAAAAAAAATATTTTAAATTAGTTTCAGTTTGGGATTTTTTTAAGTTACACTTGTGATTATAGTTTTTAAAATTACTACTCCGGTAGATCACTTACAAAGCATATCTGCTCCTTGTCCGAAGGTGTACTTTTTCTGATTAACACTATGTATGGCCTGTGTGCTCTTTCTACCCCAATCATACTAGCAAAACACAAATAACAAATTAACAAAATATTTTAATTGCAAACATTACGATTGCTATAGTTAACTTACGAGTTCCTCATAGTCTCTAGGGAATGCATTCTGGGTGTAACCCCAAGACAGGAGCCATAGCTAAATTCATTTTTAAAAATATTTTTTTTTGAAATCAGAAGATTTTTTTCTTTAAATAATTTCTCGTAATATTATTTTTTTCATTTTTGTACCTGTCCGTAGGCATGAAGAGTAATGTAAGCGTGTATTCCACCTTCGGTTTTATTAAGAACCATGATGTCGTCATACAAAGCTTTGGTCTCAGGTTCCGACAACGGTGTTTCACCTCCTAAACATCAATTAGTTGAATACGATTAACAGAAATTATTTATGTAATAAAGTGTAATATTAAATTATTAATGACACAATACCACATACTGAATATATCGCTGCAGGGATCGTCCGATGTGCTCTGGCCACCTACAATTAAATACATTAAGGTTGGAAAATTTTGAAAGTGAAAATTGAAGCTTGCTTTTCTAAAAATCTTCCTCATATATAACAACCGAGTGTGCGTAAATGACCCAGAAATTAAAACCAAATTCCTCCTGTCCTAGGACAGGCTTGTTTGACTATAAAATATAAAAAATTTACCAAAATGGTATGGGAAATTTCTGTTGGGGTCAACCCCGATGCACTGCGGATTGGCCAGCACAGGGCGCCTCGTTTTTCGCCATAAGCGATATCCCTCTGGTGCGTCAAGGTGTGAATGTATGAAACCATCAGGGTTTAGAACGGGTACGATGTAGAAATCGAATTTGTCGAGGAGGCTGAAATATGCCGTGGTGTTAAAGGCGAGCTCATTGATGATGTAAGTGGCCACGGCACTTGAAATCCATTCACGAGCGTGAATGTTGGCGTCAATATACACGATCGGCTTGGCCTTCCCTTCGGCATCCTTCCCTGTCGAAACGATGACTTGATGAAGGGGTCTATTCTCGTAACTTTTTCCAATCTCCTTCAACGTAACATTCGGAGCCTGAGACACGACATCCGTAAGCCAGGTGTCAATCTTTGAAAATTAGAGTAATAAACATTAAACATCAATTAACAGGCAATTATTGTTATTCGAATGTCAGCCACTTAGACCGAGAGAATATCCATATTGTATTACCTCATCGAATGTGTTGTACTTATCCAAAGTCAGTGTGCGTGGGCTATTGGCTCGGATTCTCTCATTGGCAATCTTTTGTTGCGAAACTAACCTAAAATTAAAAAAAAATTAGCTTTAGAGTATTCGAATTTGAAATTTTTTCTCATTTAAGAATTTGAAAAATTGTATTTTGTACACACCTTCCGACGTTGGAAATTTTGATTTCATGGGTCATTCCCTGGATTTCAATCATTTCGATAAGTGCGGACAATTGATCGGGCCGTGCCATGATGTCTGTGGTTCCAAGGAACCGTGGCGGTGACCAAAAATCGTATTCGTCGGCATTCAAAAGCTCCCCGAGAAATTCAACTTGAGCATGCGTGCGAGGAAAGACGCTGAGGACTTGATAGCTGTGAAAAAAAAATTTTTTAACTAAAGGAAAAATGAAGAACAAAAATTAAGTCGAATTTTTTTCACCTGTCGAGTCCATTTCGAGGCAAAACGTTTGCCCCCAGGGCAAATGCTACAAATACAGAGCAAATTAGTAGCGTTTTTATCATTTTCAAGGAAGGTTGTGTGATACACAAACCAAAGGATCGAATGGTCTCACAATTAAAAACGCTAATAGCATTTATCTTCAACTAGTCTATTATCAGTTATAAAAAATTTAAGTGATGGCTGAACTAATTAACTTTTAACACTATCTGATCATTGCCGTAAAATTAATCACCCTTCTGAATTTCGCGACACTGGAAAAATAGCTGATACGTTTATCAAAAGTTCCCGTTTGTTATCCAAATTAGATTTCGAGTTTTCTATGATGCAATTTGATTTTTGTAAAACATGCTATTGCCTTCACCAATAAACATATTAAAAAACGTATGTATTAAATTAAAGTACCTTTTTGTTGTATTAGTGCTCCTTTATTTTATTATCTTATGAATAATTCCGAGAGCTAGAATCGAGAAAACGGTAGTCTTGATTAATAGTCAAACAACTAGCAAATAAATGTTAGTTCAATGAAAATTAGGAAGTGTATTTCTATAAGCTACATTTATAATAAACAATTAATATAATATCAATCAATTAGTGTACGCATTTCCCCACTGCGTCAAATCATTTTTCTTGCCATAATGAATATAATATTATGAAGTTAAGTCCAAAAGTTACAAAGGGTGTCAAAGTTCAATACCCTGTGACTGAAAGAAATTTTGTAATGTTTACTTTTCGAGCAGCGGAAATTGCATTTTATAATTTTGAAGTCGAAATCTTCCGAAATTTAAAAGATTTAATGGCTTTTGAGATACGAAAATACATACCTACTATACATAATCAATCATCCTATTTTGCTCTTTCGAAACTAGTTTAGAATTATTCTAATAGAATTTCAATTTCCGCCTTAAATTAAATGTTGACTCTTTTGACAAAGAAGCCTAAATTTGCTCAGTTTAGCAGTTTTTCAAAGTTACTATTTCTCAAAAACTATAAAATTTAAACTCGGTAAAACAAAAAAAAAGGCATTCGATTATACTTTGAACTGAATTTTGTGCGGAAATTTTTGGGAATACAAGTTATCGTGCTTATTCAGTATAATTGACAACATCTCGAGCCATAAATGTATTCTGTTGCAAAGAGGCGTCCACAATTATGTGAACGCTTGATGCATAATCAAGCAATTTGTAAAGGGGAAGACCTATTTTAAATAAAGAATATTATTCTAAAAACCCTTGATGTTTATTCAAGGATAATCAAATTGGTTGGATTTTTTAAGTGGCAGAAATTCAGCGAACTACTACGGCTTCTTCATCTTCGTTTCCTTTTTGGTGCTGCAATACCAAGATCAGCTCCAGGGATTCTGCTGCATGCTGGCAACTGGCATCAGATTTCTTCGTTTCCTTGCACGCTTTTTGCACATCGCTTCAGCGCTCGAGCTGAAATAATAATACATTATATTATTATAATTATAAATAATTATTTATTATTCTATTATATAATGTATGTAAAAAATATTAATATTGATTATTGCTATTGCAATGATCAAAACCAGCCATCGCTCGTGGCAAACTTAGGTGAAAGCATTATGTCAGTTATTTATTATAATTAATTCTAACAAAAAAAAACCTAAATTTGAAATTGATTTAAGACATTGTTCTTGGCTTAACAGTTCGAGAACTTTTGAGTTAAAAGTTAAGTTAAAAAACGCCTTAAATTATGTCTGGAAAATATAGTAAATCATGTCAAAAATTGAAAATTGAAAAATTATGCCGAACGTGGTTCCTTATGATGAAATTTTCTCAAATGACCGGAGCTCGTTCGAGAAATTTTTAGCCGTTCATTTTGTATGCTCAATACAAGGCTAATAATTTAATTTTCTAGGTATGATGTAAAAGTGCAGTAGAATTGAATGAAAACCTTGTAAACTAACGTTCAAAAAGCCTCAGTAGTAATAAATAAATACATTGCTAAATTTAAAAAATGCTAAGAACTTATATAGCTAATACCGTTTTATTGCTGAATTATTATTGTTCCGAAATACGTACGTTCACATGTAAGTGAAAGCTTGCAATAAAAGAAAGCAATAGTGTTTTATACGCAACATATGTAAGGCAGCTTAGTAGGGTGTAGGGGGGTTGTTTGGCGTATGAATCTCCATGTTAAACCGATATGAGAAAAAACCCCTTTTTTCCACCCACCCAACTCAAAACTCAAGCCTCTC
>VYYI01000222.1:0-39843 GCA_021029175.1 Bilobella aurantiaca | reverse complement strand
AAAAGTTATTTAAATATACTCAAGTTCAACTTTTTAATGATTTAAAGTTAAATATCTTTGTTTTGTTAAGCAATTTCACCTTAGTGTAAAAACATGAACTTAAGAAAATCTGCCGATCTTTGGACGAAAGTGCGCATACACTCTTCGCTTATGTATAAGATGGTTTCCTTTTCAATATTTTAAAAGTAATCCATGCTATAACATGTTAATCATTTACACGGGAACTAACACTAACACTTTCATTTAAAGTAATTAATTTTATATTTATAATTTTAAGATTAATATAGCTTACATTTCATTAGGAAGACAATTAAAATATACTAGACAAACAAGCCCGCAATAAGACAGGAAGATTTTACATTTTATTTCTGGGTCTTTCTCCCCTAGATAAATGATGCTTTTCTCATTTTCAATATATTAATGCCTCAATTATTTTTTCAATTTTTTAGTCAAGCTAGCAAATATATAATTTAATTTTATATCAAAAAATTAAAATAATAATAAACACAACTTTAACAAAATAATTGTTCACATTAAGTTCTCATAATAAACAGGTTCCAGATGTACTAGAATGAATATTGCAGTTTTGGTATTAATGTAAAAATTTTACTATTTAATAGCCCTAATTGTTTAAAGTAGAGTCTCAAATTCCCAGTATTTAATTATCGTAATGTCTTACAATGCCCCATCATGTTTTTTTCCAAGTCATCCGTTTTTTTATACACAGGAGTTCCCAATCTCAAGTTGCCCCCGTTCAGGCAATTCGTTATTTTATACACTGAAGCTCCTCATCTAAATTAGTCCTCTTTTCTATATAATTCATTCGGTTTTTTATACGTGGGCTTTTTTTCTTATTTAGATTGTTACAATCTTAAATTCACTCACTTTTATAAGATTAAAACTTCATAGGTCGAAGATTCATCGCAGAAGGGTTAACATGGTATATTGTGTAACTTTATCTATATCTAGTGCTATGATACAAATAAGTTAACCTACCATTTCTGAAGCATAAACTGTCCGTCCGACAATTATGATTATGTATTTTAAAACTAGGCTAAGAACGTGATTACACTATTATATTCATTGTATTTCCAAGTAATTTAAAAATAAATGTATTCTACTGGTTCGGTAGAGCCACTTGGACCTGATGAAACTGGAGGACCACGTGGTGGTGGGTTTTGTGTAGGTGGTGGTGGGTTTTGTGTAGGTGGTGGTGCTTGTTTTGGCGGCTTAACACTACCCGGTGGCCCCGCCCCAGCTCCTGCTGCTCCGGATTCGGATTGACTTTCGCAGTATGATTCTTCCATGACGTAAATCGATAAAATAACAACAAAAAGTAATACTTTCATGATGACAAATGTATCGTCTAATATTTCCCAACTTGGAAACATAGTTTTATAAGAGCTGGAATTCTTACGTCAAATTTATTTTTGTCTCATTTGTTGATTTACTCGAATCTAATTATCCACGTGTACAACAATTTTTAAGTTATTTTTGTTTTTCTTTAAAGTATATAAAAGTATTTCAGCATAACATTATAATCGTAATAAAAATTCCAGTGAATTTTAAACAATTTTCGACTAAAAATATAACGCAAAGGTAAACACATGCATCCCACAGTCAACCAGATTTAGAAGTAGAAAATAATTAAAATTTCAAGGCCGATATCTAGAAGAGAAAAGTTTAGAAGTACATTTCTTCAAGGTTTTTTATATATCGTATGCAAAAAGAAATATACTCAAGAAATACATTTGTTGTACTTTGTTACTATCTTGCAGTAGCGTCAAATTTGACAAATTATAATATATATAGTACGAAGAGTAAATAAATTTGCTTGCCAAATATTACAGAGGGTTGTAAAATACTGTAAAACCAGTGTTTTGACCTTGATCTCAACTTGAGGGCACTGGGAGTCCCGGGATACATTTGGATGATGTAAAATTTGACCTTGAAATGCCACTTTGTCGTCAACAACATGTGAGGAGGGCAATTGGAGTCATTAGAAGTATCTTAACTTATCGTTTCCTACAAAAAAGAAGTCTGAAATTGCAAGGTCATTTTGAGGTCAACGTGTTGTTTTGGAGGTTAAGGGGGCCTCTGGAGTCAATGAAACTATTTTTTTTTCATGGAGAATTAGTGTTTGACCTTTAAAGGTCATTTCGGAGTTCTAGGTATCAATTAGAGGACAACGAGACTTTTTGGGAATAATGGGACTCTAATATCAACGAACCCCTTGATTTTTTTTTGTGCAAAAACGGTATTTGAACTGCAAAGTAAACTAAACTTAAAGTAGTTCGGTTCTTAAGAAACCCATATCCGAAATAGATATTGAGATATGATGAGCGGTTACTGAGGTAATCTTGAGATTATGACTGATGAAATGACATACAGAAAGAAAGCAAATGCTACTTACAGCATAGTAAAAAAATACAGTCAAGTAGCATGAGTAGGAAAACTAGCCAAATTTTAAAACTAAGTAATTAACTAATAAAACATAAGTTTTAAAGTAGGAAAATAGGAAATTTTTAGAATTTAAACTAGAGTACAAGTTGTTGTTAGCTTTAAATAAGAATACTCGATGCCGTTAACAGTGAAATTGATTTTGGAGTCAAATGCTATAATGGAGAATTGGTAAGGTAAAAAATATGCAAGAAATTAGAGCAGAAGTAAAATGTCTCCCGCTTAATTCCAGAAAACTGGCTAAACTACATGAATTAATATTTTTCTTCAATTTTGCAAGTTTTATAAATTTATAAAGCATGTAAATTCGATGAGCCTAATTTAATTTTTTAAGGGTATAATTGATTTGTGCATGATACTCATTGTATGTGTAATGGTAAAGCGTATTTACGAGAAAGATTTTGCCCCTTTTTGTGATTTTACCTTATTCACCTTATTTTATTTGCTTTGTCAGCAAATTTGCAATGCTCGCACAAAAAGGGTTTATTTTGCTTCAGGCACCAGTGACAAATCGTGTTTTCACCATAATGACCTCTCACATCACTTTTGGCAAATTTTTATCATTTTAGGTCATCAGCACCTTTAGCTCGAGGATCAAGTAGCACATTTGGCACATTATATGCCATTAAATACGAATGAAGGAGAAAGGACAATGGAAGTGGAAAGCCCATGTGAGCCCATTGTCTCTGCTTTCACTATTCACTTTCCATTTTTGAGCTAGGGCTATTCTGCCTGTTCATTACTTTTCAAACGTATAATGTGCAATAACACCGCCGATTTCAATTATAGGATTCACTTGGATCCAATTATGCTTGATCCAATTTCACTTCTAATTAACTAACTTCTCTAATTTAATTAACCTAAACTTAAGTAAACAGAAAGTACAAACCTTCACACTTACGTAAGTGTTTTAACACAGCTTTATTTTAAAACTGTTATGCAACGATCTACAACGCTGAAAATGTTAGAACTCAAATAAACAGATTGCAAAGTTTAAGGTAAGATATTTTTGTTGTAAAAAAATCACATTCAAAGGAAAGCAATTCTAAATCTTAAACGTCTATTTCTATATGCTAAAAACGGAGTAGTGCGTGAAAATTATATATTCTCTTAGTCTTATTTCTTGTATTTCTAACAAATATGTTTCGGGTAAGACGTGAAACTGAAGCTTTGAACATACCATCTTATGTGTTTTTTTTTAATTTGTATTAAATTTTCTTTCTAATGAACACGAGGCTGGCCAAACAAGCCCTTCTTGGGATTAGAGTAATTTATCGGTGAAAAGTAATATTTTGAAACGACAACTAAACCTGACACAAATTCTTGTGTTTTGCATATAGTTCAGAATTGGAAAATCCCATCATTTTAAAATATTAGAATTACATTATATTGTACATTAAAAATTTGTTTCAAAATTACGTGCCGTGTTCGGTATATTTTTGTTTAAAAGGACAAAAGCACTCTGTCACAAATCTTTACGTTCTCATCCCATTTCCATGATAACGAATGAAAATTAATGTTCCATGTCCATTTCCTCTATTGTCCACTTTCCATTTACTGCACGAAGCACGACCGGGAAAAACTAAAAAGCCCATATACTATTCGCATTCATAAAAGTAGGGGAAAGGGAAAGTTGTAACCAAAAAGAACTTTACTGCAGCACGTTTAACATAACATAAACAATTAAGTAAAACCAGCTTAATATTTAAAAATTTAATAGTTTAATTAAATGCTTAACAACATTTAATTTAATTAGGTTGATATTATTTGGTTTTTACAAGTATCAGTTCTCGTATGTGGATTTACAAATTACAAGTCAGGTTATTTTTTGCATCAAAATGTGTTAGAGGCAGGTTCAAAATATTGTTTCCATTGCCCAACAGTGAAGTTTCAAAATTTACTGTTAAAACACAAAATGTACCAGCATTTATTTAAAAATCAACAATGTATTACACGTACCCGCAACATTAGAGGTAAATCGGAAAATATTATGACTTAGCCTAGTAAATAGTTATATTTAAATTATATATATTACACTAAAGTACTCGCAACTCTTCTATTCAAGTTTCTATGCACCCGCTTTAGTTATTTTTTACAGTATTTGGTACAAGGAGTACCAACATCACAGGGTTGCTACTTCCAACGTTATTGCCTCTGGGCCATAGTTAACTAAGGTAAACTTCTATTGGTTAAAATTCGGTTAAGGGTGACAATATTGGTGGGAAAGTAGGTTGATTATTAGTTGCAGCTAGATGTGGCAGCACTAGAACATATGTTGAAGATGGACTCAATCTTTGTTGCTCTCGAGATTGCTCCGCTTCATCCTCCTCCCTCTCATGCAAGCAACAGCAAAATCCGATTTGGAAGTCGGTTTTGCATTCTGAACATATGCTTTTCTGAAATTAAAAAAATATAATTTAAAACTGAATTCACCATTTTATACATCTAGAGGCAATGTGCAGATACACTTCAAGAAACTTTCAAATTATTAGTTTTACCAAATTTTATTGAAATTTGTAATTCCTAATATACTTAATTTATATTTATTTATACCCGATTAGTAGGTAAGTTTGAGGAACATATGTGTGTCATAAACTTCAAAGGGACATGGGCACTTACGTTTTTAAGGGACGCATTTTTCTTGACATGACAGGTAAATTCACAAATGGCAACAATAAGGGCTAGTACGAGCCCTGCAAAAAGGACCACAAAAACTCCTCCTATGTTGTCTGCTAGAGGACTAGCGGCCTTGGAGTCCTTTTTTTCGTTGCAAACGTCGCCCGTATTTTTCCACCACTTGTTGTAAAGTAGTTGAATTGTGCCCTTTTCCTGCAATTCCAAAATGGCCAAGGACAGTTTGTCTCGCCATGGGGAGCCTAACAGGCATAAAAAAACAAAGGCAAATAATGTAAAGTGGAGAAAAGTTAAAAGTTGAAAGGGCTGAAGTGCCCTTTGTAGACTAGATGTAGGTGATGTCGTTCTTTGGCTTTTTGTATATGTGCAGATGCTGCTCTGTGTACACAGGAAGATGTGGATCGTCTTTGAGTGAATTAATGTTCCTTTGTAAACCACCGTAAGAGTCGCCCTTTGTTAACCTACTATAAACCTCGCCCTTTGTTCTCCTACGTGAAAGGAACAGCGAACATTTTATTTTGCTTCCATGACTTATTCCCTTATGATGAGAAAGGTGATCTTAATGGAAAGCATGGAAATTGAATTTCGTTTTTTACAAATTTTGAAAAAGTAACATTTCCTCTGTTTCGAAATACTAATTGAAAGAAAGAATATCAGAAGGAATTATACCAAAAAAATTTGCAGAAATACTTAGTTGTGCATACCACATATTTTCAATTGACATTATTTAAAATACTTCAAATTATAATTTTAAAGTAAATGTATAAATAATTATATCACGTTAACTCAATCTACTGATACAATTAACCAACTTATCCGGAAAAGGGCACAAATTACTCCTGACTCAGATTTGAAACAAAATTTAACAACTCAGAAAGTTTCCATAATGATTCCATATATGTATCACTTTTGGAAAAATTCAAAGTACAAAACACCAAAAATTTCAAATATTTTGTATTTTTAATTTGGCTAAATTGAAAAAAAAAACTTGAAAAAAAAACCTACATATTTCATAAGGTGTAACGCAGATAAATGAATCGCTAAAAAACTTACTGATAATTTTGGTACAAGTTCCACATACTAGGATCTGTGCTTGTTTTTTTCTGGATTATAAGGAATTGTTACATTTCGTAGCATAAAAAATTATTTTGTGCTCTAATTTTTTTTTAATTTAATTAGTAGGACTTTCCTTATACTTAAGCATTAAATCCCACTCTACTTAATTTCACTTTATAACAAGGCTTGGCGCTATATATACCAAATTTATTTCAGCTAAATTATCTTCCATTTTCTAAAATGAGTTTTGCAAAAAGCTTTGGTAAATTTTTCGGTTAAGCCAAAAATTTTACCTAGAATCTGCTACATTTTGGTAGGAAGACGACAGGCCACCCGTAGCTCCGATTTATGCTCTGTCCCATTGATTAATTATAATCTCATTATCCTCTTATCTTAAGTTTTCATCATCATCAAAGAAAACGCAGTTTCCCCGCACACTTCCCTTTAAAAACATCTTTCTCTCCCCTAATGAATGCAAAATGCTCCCCGAGGAGATGAAGGACGAAGAGTGAAATCTTATGGATTTTTGCATTAGGACACAATTAGAAGGAACATTAATTCCAAATCACTTTCCCATCTCCTCCTTCTAGATAAAAGTGAAAGTGAGGCAAAGGGCTATGTGTAATTAAAGTTTCTATAATTAAAAGTACCCTTTGGCATGGCAATTCCGTAGCCCTTGGAGTCGAGGAGCCCTCCAATTTGCGTGAGGTTGCAGTCCCTTTGCATTACATAGTCGAGCATGGGGGACTCGATGAGAAAGGCATAGTTCCCTTGCAAAACACGCTCTATCCCTTGCTCGTACGTCTGCACAAAGACATCAGGCTTCTTCTCCATGTACCTCCACATTTTTTGATGAGTCTCCGTGCTTGAATTCTAAAACAAAAGAGGCCCTTCATTATTTTTTATATTTTCCTAAAGGCCCAAATTTCCTTTTTAATACTTATTTCAACATTCGGTGCTTCAGCTTCAAGGTTTGCCTGTTCTCCAAACACATAAACTTAAAAGGACTACAGTGAACCTGGTAGTTGACTTTTTTTTTTATTAAATTGATGTTAGGTAGGATGTAATATTCCACTGCTATTACATTAGTAAAATCATTAACATTTCGGAGTAGTAGAGCAATTTTATGTTGTAAAAGCAAATTTTCATAAAGAAAAAACACCAAGGTAGCTAATTGTTGTAAAACAAATATTGAAAAGTGATATTTTATGAATGAATTTTTCAAAATAGAAAATTTATGATTTTTAACAGGTCACAGAAGGAGCTGTATTGCGAGAATTTCACCTTCACTGTGAAAATTAGCATCAAAGCACATAAGTCCCATTTTATGATAACTACTATTTCGAATTTTAAATTGAAGATACGATTCATGTAACATGATCAAAACTTTGCCTGTACACAAATTTTGTTCATATTTATATATGAACAAATAACATATCTATCATATAATCCTAACCCATCATTTTAAAAAGTTACTAAAAGAGGGAAATGGTGTGAAACTTAAATATAAAATTGCACGCTTATCGAAATCTTCTAAACTCAATTTGCGAAACCTACAGAACACCAATCTGCTTTTACTCTAAGGCAGTATGCAAATACTTAAATTTAATTGTAAAACTTGTAAATTTTCTAAAATTTAAAAAAAAAATGAAAAAAATAGCCCATATTTTGTTGTAAGTTACCATGCTATTCATTTAAACCCTTTAAAGAGCAAAGTCGTGTTGTGGACTTGAAGTAAATCTTGAGTGACTGTCAGAGGAAGGGCTTGGAGAGCAGCTTGAAAAGGGAAGTGTGTAATTTATGATCTAATGATGAGGATGACACAAAGGGAGGGAGAGGGTACTTGAGCTTAATTCTGAAGCAAAGTAACTTAAGTTCAAGAGGAAGGCCCTAACTTTTCAACAGTTCTCATCTTCCGCACTTTCTTTTGTTGCCAGCACAAATAGAAACTTTGCCCTTCCCAGGAATGCTTTTCAGAGTTTATGCAAAGATGAGAGATTTAATCTCCATGGCATTAGCCCAAGACCAAAGAATGGAGCCCCAGTGGAATAAACTCCCAACGCAATTTGTGCTAAACATATTACTCAAAACTATACAGTTTGCAAGTGAAATACTTCCAAGTAATATACTTCCAAGGGAAATATTTTCAAGTACAGTACTTCGAAGTAAGTTAACTTCAAGTTGCATTTGGTCCATATTTATGTTAAATGTAACATTACCAATTTATAATGTAATCGGAGTTTCTTATTTTGTATCTTAATTTGTAATGTAACGCATCGGAGTTTCTTAAGTTTCTTATATTGTTTTTGTATATTTGTCAAACGTAACATATACGCTCAAGAGGTATATCGAAGCGTGAATTAATTGTGTAATGACGCTATATAGAGGCATAATATTACACACTAAATATTTCCTTATAAGCTCGATGTGTCGCGATACAAAAAAAATTAAGTAAGATATATGTGCAACATGTATTCAAAGTATGTACAAGCAGGAAAAATATAATTTGCACCATAACACCAATCCGTTTCATTGAAATGTTCTTTACGACAAGGACACTCTAGGAAAACAAAGCCCTTACAGTAAAGTCTGATACACGGATTTTTGTTAAAAATGACAATAAATTGATAATAGTAAAATATTTCGTCTTAACTTTATAATCACTTTGCTGTAAATTTTAAACATGTAAAACTGAAATAATACACCTAAGGCGTAAAAGGCCGAATTTTTTGAAGTTATATGTTTTGCTGTAATGTATTTAGCACAAAAGGACAAAGTTAAACCTCGGGCAAAGGGAAAATTTGGACCATGAAGTTTTGAAACCAAAAACTTCCCCTTTGTCTCGAAAGAGAAACTGTTTGGGCAGAGGTTCAACTTTCACGTCTCTCGCTGCAAGGACGCTTGGAGACAGGCCAAGGAACCAAATCAAATTAAGTCACTTTCTCCCTTTCTAAACCTAAAACGCTCTCAACCTACAACCCAAACTATACATGCTTCAGGGGAAAGATTTAGACCTATTTGCTCTCCCAATGGAATTTCTCCCTCAAAATTCTAGCAAAGTTTTTACAAAAATCTTACGCGGAAAAAGTCCATTGTGGAGCCACTATCGAGCGTTCCATAGGATATCTCCGACTGGGCAGCTAAGTCTTCAGCATTCTCAATAGGAGTACTCTTGCGATCCACAGTGAGGAAGGCCGCCAAGTTGGCAGTGTAGGAGGAGACGATGATAAGCGTAAAGAACCACCAAATACCACCAACCAATCGTGTTGAAGTAGTCTGCAAAAATAGATGGAATCTTAGCCTTTCTAAAAAAAAACGACACCTTAATGTATGAAACAATGTTTTACCACTCATCCTTAATAGTCTTTTTCAGCTTTTCAATTTTATTTACATAATTTATTAATTAGTATTTAGTTTATTTGTAGCATCGAGTTTATATTTAATTGCGACTGCTAAAATGAAGGATAGAGCGTAACAGATATACAACTTAGCCGGTTGACTGGAAAAGTTATATAACTCTGTTCAAAAGTATCTAATCTTAAAAATATTATGCTTTAACTACTTGTAATTACTGTTTAAATATTAAAAAAAAGTAAAGTTCAGTCAAATTTTTAATTTTTTTAGTCTATAAATTGGCAGTTATAAGTTTACATTGCGACTCTGAAGCATTTTTGTTTACAAATCTTGCTATTGTAAAGTAGGATTCGGTTTAGAATAAAATGGTTTCAGAGTTCAGCGTCTGAAGTTTTATCTGCAGTGCTCTCGACGGAAGCTCTATTTTTATTTGGAAGATTTTGTAGTAAAATTCATGTCTCACTTTTGGATTGAGTCCGGATCCTTGGCGGAGAAAGGTCCCAGTAATGAACCAGACTGAATTTGGAAATGAAAACTGATTTTCGAGAACGCCTTCATCGCCAGAACAAGGCGGCGGACTGAGCCATTCGCCCGGAGTGAAACGTGCCACCACGAACAGAGTACAACAAACCACGAGATATGCACCTACAAGTCAAAGTTGGTTAGTAGGTTATGACTTAACAAGGTTAACTTCCCTTCTTCACTACTCAGTTCATTTTCAACAAAATTTAAAAAAATGTAGAAATACAGTAGAAATTAGTAGGAAAACCAGTATGTAACTTGACTTAACTCAAAATTTCAGGAGTTGAAATGTTCTGATGAAATTGGTTAATTAAACCGTGATTTACAACAACACTATTTTCGACGACCTAAATCAGCTAAAACCATTTTGCATTATACAAATGCAATGCAAGCATAATAATGTGAAGCACTATGGGAATGAAAATTATTGTTGTGAAAATCACTTATAGTTGATTGTTCAAATGAAATCAAAACAAATCAATGAAAAATAATAGCATTTGAATTTGAGTTTCTGCCGAGAATGTTTGTGATAATAGCAAAATCTAGGAAAATTGTAAAACCAAAATCTGAAATAAAATCGAAATTTTTCAAAATAAAATCTTCTAAATGGTTTGAGAGTGAAATGCTTAGTTCTGTCATTGTGAGTGATTTAAAATTTAAATCTTGAGTAAGAGTTGAGAGTCTTGATGAGCCACTTCAACCGTTCAAACTTTCTTGTTTTCGAGTGTTATGAGCCTGAGGTTGAAAGAGTTGCTTTCTCCGCCTCTTTCCAAAGAGCCGGAAAAGATCAGACCTTTATGAATAAATTTTTTTGATTTCACTTTTCCTTTTCTCAAAGTGCCAAAGTTTTGCCGACAGAACTTTGACGCATCTCAAATCAACTTCTGCTTCGTTTTCTTCCTTCGTTTACTCACTTTTGTGGGAGGGAGAGCTCGAAGTTTGACTCAATATTTTGGGATGGATGAATAATAAGAAGTTGACAAAAGTTGCCTCTTTCTCTGACTCCCAGGAGACATATTCCTTTCAGCCACAAAATGCCTTCTGGAAAGGGCACTAAATCTCGAGCGATTCTCCCTTGGCTCACAGCCTATCGCTCGACACCTAATGGGAAGGGTGCCAAGGCCCATTCAAACGAACTGACTTGCCCTAATTAACCCAAAGTACACGAATAATTGGCACTCATTCATCCACTTAATTTAGTCACACTCCTCATTCAGCATTACTTCATCATCATAAGCACTTAACAATTATAATCAATTGAATAGACATTTTTCAAATTTTGAATGATTCCGTTAATTATTTTTTACAAATATAGCTTTTAAATAACCCAAAACAGAACAACTTTAATTTATTTTCAAGACAACTTTTTTGAAGCTTTGTACGCTTTGACAAGTGTGAATTCTGATGGCAAAGCTGCAAAAAATTTGCAACTTTACTAATTAATAATTTACTTTACGCTTTATTTTTTTGCTTTTTAATGAGGGTTTTACAAATCTAAGAAATCTATTCACTTGAATTTATAATTTTTAGAAACTGCAATATAATGTCAGAAAACACAAACGTTTGCTAAATTTGTAGAATTGTAAATTTTGTACAGCTGCATCTAAAAATGTGGTATACAAATGTTCATAAGTTATTTGTAGAGTTTGAAATAGCGTTTGAATACTAATGTACAATTGTATGGGGGAAACGTATAACAAATATATTGAACGGAAGAAAAATGGTTTTGCAAATGTGTTTTTGAAATTTCATGTTTAGGATATGCAGTAGGAACAGTGATGCATGCAATGTTTTACAAAAAAAAAAAGAGCTACATATGCCTAATTGGTACGTATTCTACATTATATGCGTACGTGCGTAAGAGCAGGACTTAACTTGTGTTGTAAATTTTTCCTAGATTTGGAAATGTTTCTATTTTTTCGTACAAAACAAACAATCGAAGGAAAAAAGTAAAAGTCAAGGAAAAGACAAATCGTCTGGAATGTAGTCCTTTCAAATTCATATTTCCGGAAAGGGGTGCATAAATTTGCTGGAAGAAATTTATGATTCTGTTTTTTTATACATACCTCCCACATATGACCAAATTTCTGCTGATAAGGGGTTGAGGAAGCTAAAGAGCCTCGCCGGTGGTTTCTTTGGAAGCTGTGCCAGAAATGAAAAGAAAACGTTTTTTGTGTGTAAGTTGATTGAAAGCCTCTACTCACTTGTCTGACTTCCTTTTGATGTCAGTTTACCTTAAAGAGAATGGAGATGCCGAGGTTTCTAAATGGTTTTGTGAAGTCAATTACTTTCTCCCTGGCAGAGTTAATCGTCATCGATCCCACGGCCAAGTCGGATTTCTGCAAGTAGAGGGTCTGTAAGGGAAGATTCGCTCTATTTATTTTTTGGCAAAGTACCCACCCCTTGGATAAGGTCCCGAACAACTCCGTTCCACTCGTGGGTCAAAGGGTCCTCGACCCCATATTTCCCGTCTTCTACAGTCTCAATTGTGTAGTCAAACCCAAGAAGAGCACCAATGTCCTTGAGCAAGTCAATGCAGAACCCTTCGTAACGAGCATTTCCTGTCAAATTTTGATCATCTTCCGCTTTCATCATGACGTAGGGTTTCTCCTGTAATCAAAATTTTGCACTTTCCAAGAATTTTTTGAACTTTCTAAGTAACTTTTTACATGAATACAATTTTTAATTTTCAAGTAAGTTTTTTTTTACATTTTCTAACAATATTCTTCCGAATCTTCTTAGCATTATCCTTTGCGGTTATCTAACACATTATTTTTGCGCTTTCCTGAATTTTGTTGTGTTTTAGAAAATATAAGGAAGCTTGTAGTATTCTTGTTTAGCGAAGATGCTATTAATTTTGAAAAAGAAATATTTTTAGAGTTCAAAAGCTTATGCTTAGATTTGCTAAATTTAAGATTATAGATTCAGCAATTGCCAAATTTGAAATTTAGTTTCCTTTTTCCTTAGTTCTACAATCTTAGTCGTGATTTTTATCAATTATGAAGAGATTGGAAGAAAAATTAGTGAATGGTTGATTTGATTTAAAAATAAAATACAATAACCAATGATCGCTTGTTGTTCAATCAACTGTCAAATAAAATAAAAAACTTTTCTTTTTCAATTTTTAAGACGTTGCAATATTAATGCAGTTACTGCAAAACTTTGTCGTTGCATTCTATTCTTTTTATAAACTTTAACTCTGTAAAACTTTTGAAAAAAAAAACGTTTCAAAATGTCATTTTTGCTGACAGACTGACACATTATTTTAAGAGAATTTAGTGAAAAGTTGTAGATTTTTTTTTTTTCCAATTTTCAATCGAGGGGAAAAGAAGTTTGAGAAAATTGATTTCTCATGTCCATGTCCCGGGGACAGTGCACCCATTTCTTGGTGTTAAGGGTAAGAGGCGGAAAATTCAAATTTGTATTTCATACCAGAACTGTTGTGACCCTGAGCGTAATGTTGTGCGTCTCTCCGCCACTGAACGCAAGGTAGTCATGAACACGGAGGGCTGTGGCATTGGTCCAGTGACCCACTGGTTCAAGGGTACCGTCCCTTAGTTTAATGAGGGTCAACCCAGGGTCAATCCTTGACCCATCCCGAAGTTGTACTTCACCGGTTAACCCGTGAAAAGATACCTATGGAAATTGGATAATTTTCAAAATCAATTTTATGCGGTATCCTCGTTATAAAACTGTTGCAAGAAATGGATGCAAGAAACATGGAATACGAGTGATGAAAAAAAAATCAGGATGGTTTGGATGTAAATCAAATTAATATGTTTTTCAATGAAATCATTACAAATTTCTTTTTAGAAATTTCTCCTAGAAAGCTAAATCCGTGCTTTACTGTTTATCGGCATGTATTCAGGGTATAAAAATGTTGAAAATGGTTGTGCCTTTCGAAAAAGGAATTACTTTCCCTTTCAAACGTTCTTCCCATTTATTTCAAAATCTGAACATTTATCTTGGCTCAATTCATGCTGTATGGCCATTTTGAAAACGTGCAAATGGAAAGAAAAGGCAGATTTGCTCGATCGTTCTCTACGCTTTTGTGCGTTATAATATCTTTTATCTCTAGCAGTTCTAGCGTTTGCTAAAATTGAAATGCTACGCAATTCGGTACAATTTACTACTTCCATTTAAAATTAGCACTGATCAGGCTCAAAAATCTCAAAACCCGTTTATGCATGCTTTGCAATTCTCATCATGAACCAAAAAAAATTTTGTGTTTCGACAAACACATGTTTTTGTCGACCCAAATATTGCCCAAACACAGTACAATCCTAATTATAACTTTCTCAACACACCACTCTAACCAATAGTTAACATTGTAACATTGTACAAGTTTTTCTGACACAAAAGCAGAAAATGAAAAACTAGTCCAGTTAGCAGTACTGGTATAAAACAAGTGTACAATATTACTTCATATTTTGCATAATATCTGCACTAACTAATGCACTCATTTTCTAATTTAAATATTAAAGAAGGACTCATTTTATTAGAAAAAATGTTTGTGAATTTTATTCAGTGGAAAATATAAAATATGTATATAGAAAATCAGCAATAAAAATACACACATCAAAGCAAATATCGTGTAAGTCTACTTAAAGGTTGATAGCGTATGTGCATAACTTAAATTACTAAAACCACGAAATGCACTGTCATGAAACTCAAATGTATCACAGTATTTCACTTCCAAAATCGGGAATTTTTTTTGCTGTTACTTACTTTATAAAGCTGTCTATGTAATCGTGACATACATGGTGTGATATTTTTACGATATTTTCTAAGGTGTTCTTGCAAGATAATCTAGTGAATATCTCCTTAACGATTATCCAGGGAGTGCTTCATAGAAGGTGGTTTTGAGCATTTAAGTTGGATCAAAATTTAGGAGGTGGGTGTTGATTTGAGGTGTTTGTAATCCCTTGTCTTTGACTTAAGTTTCTCGATAAAATCCTTCATGGCGACCACTTGCAGAGGTGGGAAAGTGTCTTGAAAGTAATTTAGATTTTGGAGAGCGTGCCTCCCACGGTTTTATCTCTGGCTCTAGAAGAGTCAATTAGGCTCATTTGCCCCGCTCAAACTGTTTTGCCAAATGTTCTCCAGAGAGTCATAAAAGTGGAAAGCTGAGAAACCCCCACTCAGCCTTGGCTTCACTTTCACTTTCTTACTCACCCCGCCCCACCGAAACCCACCAAAGGAACAGACGCATTTGTAAGGAAGGAAGTGATAGTGGGGTATGCTTGGTTACACTTAAATTTACACTCTGAGGTGTTGAGAAGAAGGAATAAATTTATGTCGCAGAAGGAAAAAAATTGTTGAGTTACGTGCGTTTCCCTTACGCTGTTAATGTAGTTTAGGAGAGAGAGGCCGTCGAGCCAAGACTCCTCTCGTTCGCAGGAGACATTTGGAAGTCGGATTTCGTGGCTTTGGTCAAAGGCCCTGAGCCCTTCGCAAAATCCTAGCACAGAGTCGTACATCAGTGCGGCGTCAGTCTACAAAAATATATAAAATTTTTAAAATTATTTAATAAAACTTGAATTTTACATTTTATTTCAGTTACTAAATATTTTGCGTGGTTCTGATAACCCATTTTTACCCTTTTTGCATTCTGAAATATTAATAGTAGACAAAACGTATAATTGTTATATTATAAAGGCTCAGTATAAATCATCAATACTAATATTAAAGTATGAAGAAAATTTGCGTCACACAAAGTTGAAAAATATACGAGTTAGAATATGTTTGTGCGCTGCATGAAATATGCGCTAAAACTTCACTACATTATATGGAACCCTCTAAAATAAAATAAAAGTATTATATATATATATATATATATATATATATATATATATATGTACATCATATAATATGTATATCAATATAATCCGCTATAATCGCCAGTTCTTATCAAGTTTTTAATTCAAGATTTAAATTTACTGTAAAAAGCAAGAAATTAGTAGAAAATGAGAAGACAATTGTTTGGTAGGAACCTTGACTCAGGACGGGCTTGTTTGGCATATTCAGTATTTTTAACTTATGTAAATTTGTATTTGCCAACTTTTGGCTCTTCAATATTTTATACGCCTAGATTACCTGGAGTGCTCTAACTTGGCTCTTGGCGTTGAACCGCTGGATGTCATCCATTATCCTCCTATCTCCTGGCGTGTGCTGAATAAGTCTGAATGAGGTGATATTTATTCCATTGTAGGCAAAGTCCTCCAAATCATACAACTCCAAATCCTACCACACAAACTTAATTAATAATCCAGAAAAGCCTCAATCACGCTTTCAACCAAAACTTTCCTCGAAGTTTATCTGCTTAGAAACTCCTACACCTTAATTAACCCCAAACATGCTTATTCTCAACTCACCCCCATTTTCAAAAACTTTATGCCCCTATTACAGTAGATCATTTTCTAGGTTAGCTTATTAAAAATTCCTAACCTAAAAACAGTTCAAAAAAAAACTACCGGCCAAACATTAAACGCAATATGCGAGAAATTGCAATTTCTTATAGAAATTTTAAAAAAATTATATTAAAAACACAAAAATTTAAATAAGCTTAAAACAATTTTTCTTAATTGTAACAATACTGATATTACAGTGCAACTGGCCTAGTTAGGTGCTGATTTATTAAATTATTTACAATTGTTGGATTCTTCTCATATGTAACTTTCAAATAGTACTTAAAACGCTAGTCTTTTAAAAACTTTATATTCACAATTTACTTATAAAACGAATATTAAAATTTGTAAGTTCGACAGTTGCCAAATTAGTAAGTGAATTTTCAAATTTTAATTTTAGTTTCTCAGCAGCTAAGCAACTTGGTGCAGTTGATTCACTTGAGTTAGTAATTTTTTGCAATTAAGAAAGTTGTCTTTAGTGTTTGGAGCTGATTTGTAGTAATTAGGAAAAGTGGGATTCTGGAAGCCTGAAATTTTTCAAATTGAATTCTAGGCCCTCGTAAGCTGCCTCGCTTTGTCACTCCTTTTCTTTCACTTTCGCCTTCAGCGAAAGCCAAAGTTAATCCTTCGCCTCATTTTCTCTAAGGCCACAAAAAGTAGGGCCTTCAGCGTCCCTTTCTCAACAAATTGAATCTAGATAAATTGATATGGTCAACCAACAAAGGGCCATTCTAAGGGTACCTCCATTAAATCACGAATTAGTAAAGTCCTACTCCTACTTTCTACCATTAACCTAATTGAAACCTATAATTCCACTCAACTTTTAATATACATTAACTTTCACGAAAGACTTCTTTGGCATTACATTTCTCAGAAATTTTGTCTGCCCTGTACAATAACAAAAATAGCAAAAATAGACGTATTTTATGGATATCAACCACTACTTTGAGTAAAGGTTGTTATACTACACCAAGAATTGAATACAAAGACATTGAACAAAACTATTTGTTTAAAGAAACCTGCAAGGTACTAAACTTAAGCAATGAGTTAAACAAAAGGATCGATAACTTTTTTGTTACAATAAATTTCTAAATAACTTATTTAAAAAAATAACACTATTTCCGTCAAAGTTGTTTAGTAGACGGTATATTAAAATACTTATTCTAATATTTCAATTTTTTTGGGTGTTAATTTCTTTGTGTTTGTAATGATGCTAAATGTTCGAAAACCCAAAAAGATTCGAAAGCAAATATAGGTTATTCAGCTTTAATGCTAAAATGGCATTACCGTTTTGATATATATTCTCGGTAATTGTCCTAGAATTGTTAGTGCGATTGTAGGAAAGAAGAATTGCAACTGTAACTAAGGCATGCTTCTCCGTACACGTTTTTTGTGTGTAGTAGAATTTCTAAGCTCGAGAACAAATGAGCCTGTCTTTGAAAAGTAGTGTAAAAGTTGGTTGAAAGCGGATTTGGATTCGCAGAAGAGAGAAAACTACTACTTTTTTGTGTGTGTTTCTTTCTTCGTCGATCCTCCAATTAGTTTCAGTTGGTTGCTTCAGTTTAAGTGAAAAGAAGTTATGTAACTTACAAGCGTTGCAAAATGGAAGTGATAACGGGCATCATTCATCTGCAGTTGCAGAATCTGCAAGAGTTTAGGCAAAAAATGAGATATTTGAATAGCAAAGTTTTGTAATCGTTAGCAACCCCTTTGTTATCCCCTTCCGCTCGTGCGTTATGTGTAAGATAGTTTTTACAAGTTCGAGTTAAGCTCAAAATTTGCATAACTAAACTATCGCAATTTCTTTCTAAACTAACTTCAAGCAAATCAACTCAAAAGCAGAATCACAATATTTATTGGAATTTGACAACTGGGCTATGCGTAGCAACCAGCTTTCATTTTTCTTTTTTTTTCATTGCAGTTCAAAATTTTAACTTTCAACAAAATTGGCTTCAAGTTGTGCAAATATCTATATTTTAAATACATACTGCTTGCAACGTTACTTCCCTACATATATTGATGTGTGTATTTGTTAAAAACAAGTTTACTGCATGTACTCTCTTATGCAGGTGACGATAAGTATTCATGTGAATACATTTATATGATCAAAATTATTTCATTAAGAAACAATTTTGTAACCATATTTTTGCTGATCTCTCTTTTACGCTAAAGATCAAATTATTTCAATTTTTTTTAAAATTTGGTGTTGATTAACTAAGAAAAGTGATTGGACTTTTGTGACTTTTACATGATAAAATTTTTGTTTTGAGCGGAATAATACAGTATTAAAATTTGGTGGATTCATAATTTATTCATGAGGTATTAAAATTTGTAAAAATGTTTTGTAGTGGAATAATGCTGTAGTAAAATGTTAAAAAAACTGGCTTACAATGCGGAAAAATAAGGTCAAATGCTTGACCTCTACGATTAGGTTGAAGATGTGTCGGCGCTTAATGTCCTTCAAGGCATCTCTGTAGGTTATTGGCGTTACTTGGCGCGGAAAAATTTCACCGCGGCTGCTTCCAAGTCCTTTTCGAATTTCAGCAGAGCTCCCTTTTCGCAGCAACGCCTCTGCATAGAAAAGGCCTGAAATTTTTCAGAGAGCAATTAGACCTCGCAATAGCTCCATGGTAACCGTTCCTGAATAGAAATACTCATTACAACTTTTATAACGTGATCTCAAACGTTGTAATATTAAAATTTCAAAGTGCTAAATTAAAAAAGAATCCTGCCTATACTCAAGCAGTTGATATTTTCTTTTATCCCAAAATTTGAATTAATTTTTTAAATTTACCTTTCTTAACTTACAGCTCCCAAATATCTTTTAAGCATACGTAAATTCACAGCTAAATGCCCTTTTAAATAAAAATAAAAATTGTTAAAAGGCTTACTTAATCTTACTTCCGTCACAAATTTAACTTCATCAAAATACTAATTTCAGTTATCTTGTATAGTGCTTGTTCTAAAAAACATCCGAAAACTTAAGACACAAGCTCAATATATTCGAATATATTATAAAACATATGATATACAAAAGACTCCGTATGAAGCCTCGTGAAAAGATATTCTCTTAAGGGACTCTGTTCAAGTTCATGGTCCTAGATTTTCAATTTCAAGATTCTTCTGGTTGAGTAGCACATAGTTAAATAGAAAATAGAGAAACTCAGGCCTAGAAATTTACAGTAGGTTCCTTAAGGGACCTCCCGTCTTAGGACGGACTTGTTTGGCTCAACCGCTTATAAAAAAATAACTACAAAAAAAAACGAAACAAAAATCTACTGGTTTCGAACCCCGGCCGTTCCCTTTTAAGCTAGACACTCAACACCTAAAGGCAAAAGTAGTGAATTAATGAGCCCTCCCAAAAATTGCTTGCTGCAATTGTGCACGGCTACGACTCACGTAAAACCGATTTTTGTTATAATGGTTATTAGCTCACTGTGCCTGTTTTAATTATGCGAAAAATGTTATCAGGAAAGGTAAAATACGAGTAACCATATTTTAATTTTTTCTTTATAAAACTAAAGAAATTTTCTATACTTTCAAAAAATTTTTTTTTAGAACTTTGAATACGAGGGCATCGCGATTTAGCTGATTCATTTCTCTAAGGAACCAAAATTTGGTTGATGCAACCTCCTCAGAAGAAGTTTTCGATAGGAAAAGTTCTAAGGAGGAGAGAGCCACGGTCGTTGTAGATGTGCTGAAAGGAAGCGATAGGAGAAAGGATGGAATGAAGCTCAAATTAGGCGTTTGAAGCTTCCGCCTAAATTTTAATCAAAAGGAGAAAGCGCCCGCCAAAGAAAAGAAGATGTGAATGGAATTCTGGGGGCAGGGAGTGTAGGAACGGCGGGAATTGATGTCTATGAATTTGGAGTTCTAATTGAATTCAGACTATTTGAATATTTGAGAGTGGGGCGGAGTGGGATCTTCCTCTGGGTGGGGGCGGGGGAGGACTTATAAGGAAGCCGAGGAGTGAATTTTAATGGACTTGAAATTCTGGGTCTGACAGGAACATCAAAGGTCCATTAGTCAAAGAAATCACTCCCTCGAGACATTAATCACATAAACTAAACTTTAACTTCAAATAATTATCAAAGTAGCACGTATTATATGTAGCTCAAGGAGCCTCGAGGCCTACCAATTTGAGTTCTAAGTTCCTAAAGTAAACGATCATTTCATTTATTAAAAAAAACTATCCTCATTTCCCTCACCTTGAAATATGCCTGAAGATACTACACCCTTACGATAATGTGGCAAAGCGATACCTTCGCTTTAATACTGCATATCTTAACCATATCATTCATTTTGATCATATTATCAAAAATTAATATTTTCTAATCTAAGGCTTTAGTTTTGACAAATTGGGTGTTATTATAATTAGAAGGAAATTACAACAAATCTTACGCGATGAAACAAAAAGCGGGAAACATGACTCTTGTGTTCCTTTTTTAAACTAAGCAAGCCACACAGGCCCGTCCAAGAACAGCGCTCTAAACAACAAAAGAATCATTCTGTGTTTTACAAAAAAAATATTAAATATAAAATAAGGCCCATATCTACCGCTGAATTGATGTAGTTGACCTTTTGTCTGACCATTTTGGATTACTTACATAAAAATTGCGCTATTATATATAAGGTCCTATTTCTCTGTCAAAAATATTAATGAATATTATCTGCTAGATAATAGAGGTGGAATGACACTAGCACATGAAAATGCTGCACTACAAAAAAAAATCTAAATGCTACTACGCAAGCTAAATCTGTTAGTGTAGTGAACAATTAAAAGTTGACAATTAAATTTAAAATATTTAACAACTTCTGTCTATAAGAGAATAATTGCATAAAAAAAAATTGTCCTGCTACACAGAATTCTTGCAATGCAGAGTATACAGTTTCAAATTCTGCTCAAATCAATTTCAGTGTCGTAAACTATTTGGCAAACTAAAACAATTTTAAGCGGTCGATAATCTTCACTTCTGCGGCTCTCAAATTGTCATAATTGTGCCTTAGGAGGGCCCAAATCTCACAATTAATGGATCCTATTTCCACCTTTGTTTTGAGCGGAATTGGATATGTGAGCCCTTGGGGAAGGGCTTTGGTGAAAGCGTTTTAAAAGCTGCTTTGGGCTCTATTTGCCCAGAAGATTTCTCCCTTTCTCCGCAGCCCCCTAATCGGGTCTCTTTTCATTTGAATTCTGTTTGCCCAGTTCAAGCTGACTTCCTCCAAAGGAAAGGCTCTTTTGTCTTCCAAATCCGCAGTTTCCGCCATAAAAGGGAAATATTTGGAGAGCTTTGCCCATTCCTCTTGTCAGGAGCAAGTCAAGAGTGAAAACAAGAACTTTCTCCCAAAGAGAAAACTTGTCAAAGTCAACTTTGCATTTGCCATCTTCCTCCTTTCAGTAAACTCATCCCCTCCTCACCATGTCATCATGCGGGGTCTTAATTCTACGCCTAATGGAGACAAATGTGCATCTTAGGCCTCTGGTTTAAGGCAAACACAACAAATTTGTCAACCAGAATTGTGTGTACCTTGGGTAGAGTTTCTGAAGGTGAAACTCTGCAAATGGTGAATTTGAGAAGAGATAACGTTAGCGAGATATTCTAGCTTTATTGGTTCTCATTATTAGCATTTGAGAAATGTGTAATATAATATGTATGTAACATTAATCTAGATTTAAAATTCCGTATTTTGTAAAAGCTGCAAATGTAGATATTGTAATTTTAAATGCCTCGTTTGTCTTGTAATTGTAGAGGGTTTAGTTGGAATTATTGTGATTAGCAAGACCTAAACTGTTAAGATGCAGTTTTTTAAAGTGTTTTCATTATAAGCTTCACTTAAACATAAACTACACTTAAAGTAATTTTATTTTCATAATTTTTACTATTCAGTTAGAGGATGAATTAAAGGAGTTTAAAGATTGTTTATTTACTTTTTTGCATTTAGGTTGAAGAATGGTGCACAAGAAATAATTTTGTAGGTATTTATAGGTTGGACAAATCTCAATTTTTCAAACTCATTTTGCGGAATTTAGTTTTGTTTCACATAAAAATTCTCTGATTAGGTTATCTACAATTTTTTAGGTTGAAATTTTTTTTTAAACGAATAGGTTATAAGTTGCATTAGATTCTTTTGTGTTTTAAAATTCTGTTAATTCTAATGGAAATGCGATTTTCCATTTGAGTTCAACCTAGTTCTTCTTCTCGTAATATACATTTAAACGATTATTTTTTGATTTTCGTTTCAAATTTGAGTTCACAATGTTACGGCAAACTTGAAAAGCTTACCATCCTCCTCTTCGTAGATGAGGCCAAGGCGAGTCCAGTTGAAGAAGATCACGGCGTCACGCAGAGCTTCGCCGAGTTGAGCCTTTGACGGGGCAAATCTGGTGGGATAAGGGTGCTGGGGGGTGGTGTCATCTGGTGGTGGGGGCGAGGCGGTGGGGAGGAGGAGGGGGAAGTCCAGGGAGGATGACAAGGAGCGTAAGTGTGTTTCTAGAAATGTGTCAAGTCCGCTTCCAAACAGGCCAAAGACCCCTCCGCTCATCAACTGACATCCTGAAACAAACAGTCCACGTTAATTAGCGATATTGCGCCGTAAACGACCTGTCACCGTCCACTTTACCCTTCCTCAGTCATTATGTCAACTAATTTCCCATCATGTACCAGAGACAAAAACTACGTCTTCACCACTTAACTTATAAATAAAAAAGCCTATAAAGCCTATTTTTTCTGCAGGATATTATATGGACCAGTATTTGTAAAGCTAAAGTGATGGATTATACCGATACTTTGTCAATTACATATATTATTATAATTGTAAGTTGTATTTGAATTATAATTTACTAATCATATTTATCATCTACTGCTAACAGCACTATCGTACTAACATTACTTCATCAAAAATTGCATTTAATATCTAATATTAAGTTGTTAGTTATTATTTAGATTAGATTATTTAGTTTAGTTACCTATTAGATATTACTATTATTATAGTTATATAGGCTAGCTAATTTTGTTACCTAATCGTGTAAATGCACAAATTATCAAATTATAGCATGCTCACACAATGAGACAAGTCAAAATAGTGGACCTAAAATGTGTTTTAGTAAATAACATTATTTTATGTGAAGTCAAAATAAAAGTAAAGTTAAAAGTAAAGTAAAGTAAAAAATATAACAGAGTACCTGTACTTGTTTCCATTTTAATTAACGTTACTATGCAACAACCCGACAATAAGAACTTTGGGTTCGCCTTATAAAGTAAAAAGAAATGCCAAAATTAAGCCCTTTTTCATATTACAATTCTCAGCCATACTAGAATTTGGGAGCTAACAAAGGGACGACGACGAAATTTTACCGTAAAGCAAACCATCGGTTGAAAAAACAAAGAGGAGTTAAGCTTGTATCACACCAGAGCTGCGGATGGAATTTCCATCCGTGGATCGTCCGTGGACAATCCATCCGCGGATAAATAAGTTGGCATATAACACCGCATCCACGGATTTCTCTCCCATCTCTTTGCATTAGGAGAGTTTTCCGCGGATAAAAAATCCACGGACGGCGCAGCGCGGTGTGATATGGAGAGTCCACGGAAATTTTTTCCACGGACGTCCGTGGATTTTTCTTCCGCGGACAGAAATCCGGTGTGATATGATCCGTGGACGATCCACGGAAGGAATTTCCAGCCGCAGCTCTGGTGTGATACAGGCTTTAATGTTTTGAAATTTCCAAAAAACCAAGTCACCACTCGTCTAGAACAGAGTAAACAAGAATGTCGTGGCGTAAGCGTAGGTAATTGGGGCACTAGTGCCAAAAAACAATTCTAAATTGGTTCAATTTTTAACGCTTCTTGGAGCATGAGGTAGTATTGACTTGGTGGAAGAATTGTGCTTTCTTCTAATACACAAGGCAGAAGAGACCTACATTTTATTTTCTTCATTTCCTCTTCCTAATGATTTCTGCACTCACTTCCCTTTTTCATCCAATTTAGACTTGAGGAAACGTCTTTTTCTCATTTCCCGTCTTCGCCTTCTGTAAAATTGGGTGACTGCCTTGCCAGTTTTCATGTCAAGGTAAATGCAAAATTTGCTTTCATAAATGTGGCATGTCGCCTCAGACGTCAAGCATTTGTTCCATTTGTCAGGAGACAATGTTCTTCGGAGAAAAGTCTCAAATCAAATTTTACTCTTCATAATGCCACCCATATGCTGTATTTACGTTAAATCAAAATATGATGCTCTTCTACGCAAAAAAAACTTGATCGAAACCTCAAGTACACAACTATTCAAATACACCTATACAATGCCAATTTTATAGGTATAGCACACATGCATCCAAATATATGTGAGTAAAGCCAAACAAGCCATGATAGCACAGTGACGCCTCTTTTTTTATAGTATTTAAGAATTTTATTAGGTTGCTTAGTGTGGTTTTTGGCAAATTTTATGTTCAACTATTTTTTTATTTAAACTACTGTACTACTACGCAATATCCCATGATTCTCAATCAATTTATATGTTACGCAACACTTAAAATTCAGTCGCAACAAACTTACTTTTTTAAAAGCGTACTTTTACTTAGATAATTAACTAATTGTATTACCAACATAATTTTTTTAAACATAACGTATTTTAAGTCTTAGTTGCCAATACATAGTGTTGCGTGCAAAAACTTCTTTTTTTTAAGTTTTGCGTTATGTTTTCAGTTGACAATATGACTATATTACCTGCTCTTGTTGCTTGAAATAAATTTCCGTTTTTGAAGTAGAGTGAGCGGTAGACCAGGGTAGAGTTGCCCAGGAGTTTGCGATCTCTGTTGACGGCAAATACGCCGTATTTGAAGGCAACTTCCACAGGAGCTCCCTTCAGTTCTTCAGGAAATATACCACCTGTGAAAAATTGCACAAAAGGGAAACATCAATCAACGTCCATCTTCCACAAGCCACAATTCACACCCGTTGTAGGGCAAGTGCAGAGCCCTCAAGTCCCTCATTTTCTTTAAATCAGCTATTATTGATGGAAAGCAAAACATTCTTTTCAAGTGCGTCGTTGACAGAGGGACGGGTGAAAGCGAGGCAATCAATCTCAGCCCCACGCTCTCCCGAGACGTGCAACTGATTGAGACAAAATGCTACATGCGAGAGGCATGTATGGAAACATGGGAATTGAAATTGACTTTCTCTTTTTTCACCCTACTTGCTCCTCGACGACAATCAAACGCTTCAGAAAATAAAAATAATTGATAAAGACGGGAACGAGAGGAAATCAAACTCTTTCTTAATCAACAAACTAAAGCTACTGCACTTTCTAAGGTCTTCCATTGAACTTTGAAAATATAATTTTTTAGAAAATATGTACGGTTAAATTTAGATACTATTAATTTCTAGGTTTAGTATATCTTCCAATGATATTCAATTCACTAGTTTGACATAGCTCAAATTTCCTGAACAATAAAAAACGCTCTGAGGGCACCCAGCTTTTCTTATACTTTGATGCACTAAAAGCGGAAGGCACTTATTAGGAGGGCGTGTAATTAATACTTTAAATAATTTAAATTTAGTTTTGTTCTTTCTCGCTTCTATTTTTGAAATTATGTTTGATTTTTTTTTAATTCGAAATTCAAATTGCTCTTCTATTTGTTTTGACAAAAGGATTCTTTTGCAGACTCTCCGCTCTTCCAAAAAACATCAAAAGGATTGAAAATTCGTCCTACACGATGCAATCTGTTTTATAAATTTAATAAAATTTTGCAAAAGGAAGAAAATTTTAAATCTCAAACATTATGGGTAAATCGCCGTTATGAAATATGCTTGGCCATAGAAATTCATCATTAATTAAAAAAAAATGCTTCATCGTAAGTAACAAGTAACATTTGAACCAAGTTTCGAGCAATACCAAACTTTGCAGGCCTTGCTTACTACTTGTCGGTGGTATTTAAAAGTATAACACAAAAACCGGTACATCAAAAACAAGAGCGTAAAATAGATTAGTAAAATCTTCAGGACAAGGGTTGAAATCGAGGCGGAAAATACGCGGTTGAAGTATAAAGCGGCTCGGAACCTTGGCGGTTGGCTATCGTGTATCGTTGCGTTATTTGGCTTGGGCTGAGGTTCCTTTGAAGTCGGATGAAAGTGCTTGTGGGGATGATGAAGTGCTAATAAGAAATCGATGACGGACTCATCCCCATCTAGCCCAAATCTCCAGTAGGGAGGTCTAAGGCCCTTTGTCAGTACCTCTAGGAACGGAGTCAGAAAAGGAAGAAATTCGTATCCAGGGGAAAAGGATCATGCCCTCGTCCACGTACTACATTCATTTCACGATCCGCCAATAAGAAATTCCACAGGAAGCCACAGACTCCCAGACAATTCAATTGAACAAATTCCCCACTAATACGCACAGCTCAACTCATCTTTTTCCCTCTGAAGCACGTGGGACCTTCCCAGGCGATCACAGGATGCTCAATAGGATGCGATCTCTCCCTTTACATCAAAACGTTTGTTATGATTTTGAGCAGTAATGTTGTCCAAGCATGTATAGGTCAATGACCTAGTAATGATGAATGTCCCAACAACGACTTAAGTGAAGGGCCAGAAATTTTTGAAGAATACTTTATGGAGTTTAGTTTAATCATATTAATAGTCATATAATATAGTCATAAATAATTGTAAAATAAAGTTTTTTTTTGGTTTTATGACATGTAATGTATTAAATGTATTAAAATTTGTGATATAAAACGATTCGTGCAAGATGTGTGTTATGTTCGTATCATAATTGTTAGTTCTATTGTTTTCTTTATAATAAAGTTTCGTTTGCATAGCAAACTTGGCATACTTGTGATAAAGAGAATTTTGTGAAGCCACCGATGTTTAAATATATTCATACCTTACAAATAATTTGCATTCATGGGAACAATTTCTGTTTCCATGAAGAATTTTTTTTAAATATTTTTTTAAAATTTATGGTTTAGTATTTTCTAAAAATTCTTTTTTCTAAGTATTGTTTTAGATTTTTGAAACGCACTAATTTTTGGTGTGACAACAATTGTTGTTATGTGGTGCGAGACACGAGTAGCGGTTTTCATACATTTCGCATTTTGAATGAAACGGGCTTGCTTACAGAGGAAATAATTTTCCTGCTGAAATGAATGAATTCCTTACTACAATTAAAACTTGATGTAAAATAGGCTTGTCTACAAAGCAATCAATTAGTACAAATTTGCGCATGGAATTGTTTGTAATAAAAATACGCATCCACTTCATTGGTATTTATACAAATAGCAACAGGAAATTTGGAATGCAAAAAAATAATGAGTCAATGAATGAGAATTTCAAATAAACAATAGTGGCACGAATCTACTCCCAGTGAACACTACACCACATAGTGAGGAATTTAAGTTGTTTGAAGGTAAGAAGGCCTTCAAAATTTAAAGGTCGTTTTTTTAAGTCCTTACATAAATTTGGTTTGTTTTTTTCTAGGTTAGTATATCGTGAAAACTTTTAAAAAAAATTGAAAAACAATTGGTGGTTCTGTTTAGATTTTATATGATATTTCAAAAATACCGCTTAAACAAACAGTGAAGGTCCCAGAGTCTTGAGCGCTGCCCAAATCGCTGTTTCGCAAAAAAAATATTACCTGCATTCGATTCGCTTCTTTGTAAGTGGCGTGCAAGAAGCATTAATTGTTTGCTTCCACTATGGTCGCTGAATTATAGACAATAATTTAGAAACTAAAAGACAAGCATTGAAGGCCTTTGTGAAAACACTATTCCTTATAAGCATAACAACCAACCCACTAAATAATTAAATTCCAATATTTTGGTATACGTCAATATTGGTAATTTTTCTTGCAATAAGTTGACATATCACCAGGATGACTTCAATGGAGGTGCCAAGCATGGGCATTATTTTAGCACAATTTCGCCTATGCTACATAGTCTTACGCCGATCTGGTAATAAGCTTTTGGAGTTGGGTCCGCATGAAATTCCACTACAGCTACAGCAAACTAAAGAACTACAAGGGGTTGATATATTGCTCGATCACGTGATGATTACCTTATTTTCTTGGTATCGGAAACGAAATTACTGTTCCGTCGATATCACATTTCCGCCACATTTGGAACGCACTACACCAACAAACATCCCACCGCGACGAATCGGAAACCTTCAGTATTCGGCCGAATGGCCTCAAATAATTATTACAGTGTCTATTGGTCACCACAATTTGCCTCCGTTTCACAAAGTATTTTCAAACACAATTGAAACGTTTGACTTTGTTTTTGTTTTTGTACTTAATCCAAACTTTGACAAATTCAACGTAACTACCGAAGTCGGAAATCTATTTCTTGTTTGCTCAAGGTGCGACTTGAATAAATATTTAATACAGGAAGTATCTAAGTTTTCACGGTCAACCGATATCCGTCTATTAAATAACATAGAGGTGTCAATGTCCAAAATATCTGAGAAATATATCTGGAAAGCAAGCCCTATATCTTGTACAAAAAAACCATTTTACGATGTTATTCGCACACAGGCCGGCATCCTCGACTTTGGCCTGCACAACTTTGAAGAGTTTGTGATGTGTGCGGTAGGAGGTCTGAATATTTCAAAGGTGATATCGCGTACCTCACTTCCATACAATGGAATTCCTTATCCTGGGATATCTTTTGGTTCTCAGCGGCGACACAAAATAGCAGCGACAATCATGACAGACGTCGACGGCTACAATTTTGTTACTTGTGACGGCACGAGCAAACAGTCAACCTCGGCACTTATTTTCGTCAAGCCGTTTCACCAAGAAACCTGGCTAGGGTTGGCATGTCTATCGCTGCTTAGTGTCGGCGTTCTGGCTACAGTAAGAAGTAAAACATGCATATTATCCAGAGTCTTAAAAGCATTTACACTGATATGGTCTCCATTAATTGAGCAAGAATCCCGATTTGAACGCTGGAAAGAAAGAATCCCTACAACAAATTTTGTTATAGGAATTTGGCTACTAGTAAGTGTTGTCCTTACAAATTCGTACAGGGGAGTCGTTGTTTCGATGTTGGCTCAAGGTCACACGCCAACTGCAAAATGGAACAGTTTCGACGAGATAAAGTCAAATTTCACAATATTTACGCCACTGAAACGATCCCTGGAACAGACAGTGGGTGCTAAATACGGTGGACACAAACACCCCTTAGGTCAGTGCAGCGGTAAAACTAACGTAGATTGCAGTGACCTAGCACTGGCCCTTTACGGGCTTACCAGTCTGAATGAGCTGAAGATGGAAGATATGGGGAAATTTGTTACAAAAATATATTTTGCAAGCGACCGCTCCTTGTTCTTTGACGGAATTAAAGATTGCAACAAAACGGCATTTGGCGGGTGGAATTCCACATTGAAAAAGTACGTTAGTTACTTCAGGAAGCGATCTATAGGATTCCCTCAAATATTTTTGACGGGGCACGAAAAATTTGCGGCTCAAAATAGGGGTTGGTCAATTGGAAATTCACCAAATTCTGTATTTTATAAAAATTTGAACGCCTTGATCACTACGGGAATTTACAAGTACTGGAAATTTTGGTTGCTTGAATACGACACACAGGAGAATCGAAAACTTAGTTATCTGGAAAGTGGAGCTTCGATAGTAAATTTAACAAACATATTTCGCATTTACCTTGTATGTTGCCTATTTGGGATATCGATGTTCCTTGGAGAAGTTTCTTCATACATAAACCAAAAAGTAGTGAAGTATTAGTTTAAGTGCATTGAATTAGTCGGGGTTATTTTATCATTTACACGTTTTGAGCTACTTACTTAACCGATACTTGATACTTATTACCTAAACCTAACCAGAAATCTTGTATCGTATACCCGTATGCATAATAAAAATATATAAATAAAACACGTTTGGTGGTGAGTGGTGCTTGATATAGTGAGTTGTCATACATATATTTAACCAAGTTTAGACAACAAGACACTTCATGGGTTATTGGTGATTAATGTTGCTATGAATTCAAATAATGCGGGATTGAATCCGACCCACCTAAATTGGTATCGTCGCAATTCGAACAAAAATTATCATTGGACTATTCTGGCTATGGTGAAGACAAAGTAAAAGGCTAGTGTGGTTCGATTGAAATGAAGGGGAGGGGGGGGGGCATGTGCTAAAATGCAATCCTACATTCTACTTCTAGGAATTCTTCTTGAATCAAGTCTTGGTTACCAATAGGAGTAGAATGTTAGAAAGTGGTTTGGCGCAACAATATTTCTACTATATATCTAACAAAAAGTGTACCCTCTTCATTCAAATCCAACCGGCCAGTTGGGTTGTGGGAAAAATGGGATGAACCGGGATTCGATCCCGAGCAAAGCAAAAGGTAAAGTTGTCAGTGTTATCCATTGCGCTGGCCAGGACCTCTTACTCCAGAGACATCAACAACTCACTCTAATGCTCTGCAATCCCACACAGTCTTAAAAGGCAGCTAAGGCACACTATGAAAGTATTTGGCCTGAGTTTTCCATTCTTTTCGAGTTAGAGTCCGTCAACTGGGCACCTCAGCTCCGTCAACTGGGCACCTCAAATCAGCACCTCACTTACATGTAAGGGTATTACAAAGCGTCAACTCAGCACCTCACCCCCAGCTTTTTTTGAGAAAAAGTGAGGTGGTGACGCACCACCGGTGCGTCAACTCAGCACCTCAGCACCAAAAATCAAAAAAAAAATTGTCAAAAATTGAAAATTGTGAAGCATTTTTAATTCAGGTGAATGGTGTTATGTTTGTTTCCTGGTTTATATATTTCCAAGTTCTCCGAGTTCAAGCCGTCGTACCTGTATCTTGTTTTTCCACTTATGAGAATAGTAACTTAGTGGCCACCTGTGTTTAATGTGTACGCGTACACTCTATATCTAACATCAGCAGTGTGTATCTTATACTAGAGTTGTGTAAGTTAACTTGTCTCTACAGTTACCTCAATAAGTGGATCTTTTTCATTCAATATGGCCGAGAAATTTTTTGAATTCTTTGCTAACCAATAGGCAAACTTATTAATCTTTTTATTAAAATTCTAAAATGATTTGTCACGGGTTACTTATTGATTTGTTACTTATTATGTTATAAATCTCCTAATTACTATACTACATCTAATTTATAATATTATAAAATGCAAGAAAATTTGGAACAATATTAATAAAAACACTTTTGAATATGTCTAAAATTATTTGCCAAGGTATTTTTGACCTTTTACTTGAATAATATTAATGAATTAAAAATGCTTCACAATTTCCAATTTTTGACAATTTTTTTTATTTTAGGTGCTGAGGTGCTGAGTTGACACACCGGTGGTGATGCGCCAACTCACCACCTCACCACCCAGCTTTTTTTGAAAAAAGTGAGGTGCTGAGGTGCTGAGTTGACGCTTTGTAATACCCTTACATGTAAGTGAGGTGCTGATTTGAGGTGCCCAGTTGAAGGTGCTGGAATTGAGGTGCCCAGTTGACGCACCCTTCGAGTTAAGTGAATTCTCAGAAGATATTTGACATTAAGAAATAAGCCACAGAACACTTAAGGTTAGGTTTAGGTTTTGGCGTTGACCGAAAGTAAAAGGGTCAAAAGTTAGCACAAATGTTATACAATTAAAATGTTGACTCAGGAGCCCCAAAATGTTCTACCTTTTGTGAAACTAATAATGGTTCATAAATAAAGTTTTCAAATAAGTTTATTTAATAAGTATTAAAAGTATTATTAAAAGTTTTTAAAAGTATTTACATGTTACCTTAAGTAACATGTAATCCTTAAAAAAAATTTCAAATTTAATATTATCTAAAACTTGAAAATGACTACTAAGGATTAAGAGGTAGGTACAACAAATGTTTCTGTTATAAATCATACAATTTGAGAACAGCCAATAGGTGCAAAAAAGTTTATTTGACGAATATATGTTGCCTTATGCTAATAACAATAATACTATTAGTATAGATGTGTATAAGGTGTACATGTGATCCAACTTTGAATAAAGGTTTTTTGGAAATGAAACGCATCCGAGTCTCTCAAATTTGAATCTAATTATAAAATTGCAATGGCATTTACTATAATTTAAATAAGAGAAGCTTAGCAATAGTTTAGGTTGAAAGTGTAAGGGTGCGTATGTACTAAATTTTGCTTAGTTTTCGAAAACCAGCCTATCCTAGGACGGAAGATACTTAACAAGCACTTATTATCGCACATTCAATTTTAAATTCATATGAGTGAAAGCGCTAGAAAAATGTACTATGAGTTCTATATACTTTTTAGTTAATACTCATCAAGGATCTTTTGTACTAAGACGTGCTGGAGTTAGTGTAATACTAAACTACGATACCTGAGCAAAAAAAAATGCTGAAGGCAACAGAGGAGCAAAATTTTTGGTACTAGATCCAAATTAGGCCACTTCCAATTTAACCCAATCATATGGTATTTTCCGAGATGGCGGAAGCGTCGTAAAAGTGTTTTCAACTCTTTCAAACATTTTTTTGAAGGTTGGTATGGTCTCCTTCAACTTGGGCAGAAACTTGTACTTGCTTGCACCTTCAAACAGCAAAATATTTTCCGTTCCTGTCTCATTGAACCTGTATCGCTTATCCTTACGCATTGCAGCCATTGGAAACACGGTTGACATGACAGAATGGCAGATGAAGGGGTCACACAATATCCATTCTCCGTTTTCATTTCTACCGCTAGGAGTAACATTTGACACAATAGTCATCTTGGGGGCCATCTCCTTAAGCCAGCCTGAGCGTAATGCTGGCAGTATTTGGAGTGCCGTGCATATCACTTGCTTTATTTCATTGGAAGGCTCAGGAAGACTTGTCGCGCCGTGGCCACCTCCGCAAATTCCATCGCCGAGAAACAACCTGTCTTTTCTAAAAAAAACAGAGATCTTTTTCAAAAATTTTAAATCACGTTCATTTTCTTCTCTTTATTATACTCCTACTTGTAGTCGTAGTTGTATAGGTTATGTAGGTTGAATGTATGTTATGTATTCTGAGTGGCTAGTTGGTTGAAATTGGTTAAACATGCAAATTATCATTTTCAACCAAATCTACTCTAAATTTTTTTTTTGAAATTTTGATATATGAAAACGATGTTTTTATTATGTTGTGTGACAACGTTCTCTCTAGAATCATCGGTCACTCGTATAGAACATTTGTCAGATATTAGCTTTGCAGAAGTAATACAAACAGAAAGTACAAGACGTTTGCTACTTACAGCTCAGTTATCACCTCTTGTAAATTAAGCGGCTTGTAATTTAGAGTTGCTTCAAATGGCAGTGCCTCGGGATCTTCCAGCCGAAATATGGTATCAGAAGGGTTCTCCATTCCGAGTTTACTTTTCTGCAAAATATCTTGGAGCGCCAAGTAGTCAGCTCTTGTATTCTGATTATCATTTCCCTTGGGATTCACTATAACAACAATCTTCATGTTCGTGTAACCGCAATCGTATAGTAGGGTCATAAGCACAAGTACTCCGCCTCCGTTGCCGGAAATGGACAGGACGACTCCTACGGGCAATTCTGAATTGATTTTTATGGTGTTTTCTTTTTTAATTGCCTCTAGCAATGCGAGAGCATACGGAAGCATACGAGTTCCTTCTTCGGTAAAAAACTCGTTCCAGAAAATTTGGTCGTTCATTTTTTCCTTTGCAATGCCAACCGTTTCTTTGACATTTTTTAACTCTAGCTCTGATAGGCCTCTTGTTACAACAATTTCTGGTGCGTTGGGGCTAGTCAATAAGGAATAGACATACTCGGCGCTAACAATAGTTAGAAGAAGTTGAGCGAGAAACATGTTCTGGCTAGATTGTAAGCACTACCAAGCTTTTCTGAAATACTTTGTTTTTAGAAATGTTGAATTTTCGCGTTTCGAGTTTGGTGAATAGCTTAATGAAACTGTAGGGGTACTTTGTAAACTAAAGTAATAGGGAAATAGATTACCAATTTTATAGTAAAATGTTTGCTGACTTCATCGAATTATTCCCACTCTCCCAACTCCTTACCCCCAAAAAAGTAAGGAGATGCAATGCGCGTGCATTCAATAGAAGTTTTTGTTTTCACAGGAATTGGTAACAGTAACCTTACCAAGAAAATATAACGGTTCTTAAAATAAATAGTGGACAAGAGTACCTTTCAAGTTTCGATAATAACAACTCTTAATATACAATACAATAATGCAAATACAAGTATGTTATGGCAACATGTACATATGCCTATTTTTGGGTCAACAGAAAAAAACTTACAAAGTCATGTTACGTACAACGTAAGAACTATTAAAAATCTTGATCTTGAAGGAAACAGACCGTCATTTGACTGACTGATGCGACCTGCTTTGCAGATGGTCAACGTGGGTAGCACGCCATTAGGTCCAAAGAAAAGACATCCAAAGAAAGAGGTAAAAAAAAGTTTAACGCCAATGAGGCAGAAAGAATAGTCGTCCAATACAGTAAATGGGGTTTTAATTTAAGGTATTTTACCTCTTTAATGATTGTAAAACTGCACTTTTGTTTTGAACTTCTATTTAGGACCTCATCTAAGAATGACCTAAAAATTTCTAAAAAATTCATTTCTAGTTGTTTCGTCTTTTCTGCTAGCTCTGGAACTAGCTAACCAGCTAAGCTAGCTAAGCTAAGCTAAGCAGAGCTAGCTAGCTGAGCGTCCACAATGGGACGCTTATCGCCCTTTGGCATATTTTATCTTTGGGTAATCGAGACCAGAACGTCAACGTTTTTTTTTTCAAAGCAAAAACTGGGTCTCAATCTCGGGAAGCCAGTGAGGAAGCCTTGGAAACTTAACCCACTGGACAACCAGGCCGAGTATGGCTTCTCGCTCTAGAACCTTGGAATCCATTCTTAGATAATAGTAAAAATTAAAGTGAAACTGTATTAATGTTTTTTTAACTTAAGTATTTAGTTTATTAATTAGTTAACCTTCCAAACGGGGCCAGTAAAAGCAATAATGTATTAGAAAAGTTGAGTTCAGTAGGTATTAGGTATACGTAAATTGGTCACAATTCTTTAAATCGCTGTCGAACATCGACAAGTACTTTGATAACCGCACGTTCTAGGAAACTATGAGAACATATATCTTACTAAGTTTTCTTAAGATACCACCCGTTTAAACATTTACAGTTTCCAGTAACTTTAACAAAAGATGTCAATGGTACGCTTAATCTAATACTAAACTAGATTACTAATGTTACACAAGCAGTACTCGCATTACGAAATTGGTTGAAAATTGTAACCTCGAAGTTTTTGCTGTCGGTAGCAACTTAGAATTTTAAGCATAGTCGGAAACTATGACAACTATGGTTTAGGCTTTAAACGCACAGCTCTAAGAAATGTCGACATGTGCATCTTTAATTATTCAAGAACAGTTTATAAGAAATGACAGGCAGGGAAAATGTCTTATTAATGTAACCATTAAAGATACGGATGTAAGACGTTTTAGTTTGGAAAGCGGAATTATTTTTTGCCAACCAACCAACCAAAACCAACTCAAATTGAAACCCAATCCAGAATTTATGGCGTCAGTATTTTCGAAAAAAATGTATGAGGATTCTCAGCTAACTTGCATTTGACGTAGCCTTTTTCAGGTTTTATCAAGTTTAAACGTCTGCTTCACAAGCTTCTACAGAAGCTCGAATCTTTTAACATTAAAAACATTCGAAGTTTCTAAAGCTCTTGAATGGCAAGGTAAACTAGAATAATAAACATTAATATCCAAAATTGCAACGGTCTACCTTCCTAATAAAGCTTAATTGAAAGCTTCTTTGGTTTAAGTTCTTCAATCATTTCATATGTACTTCAAGATATTTTGCGTTGGTATGCGTACGGTGGTGCTCAGCCCCTGCCTAAGCAAGAGGCTCATCCGTGGTCAACCCCACGTTCACTGCTCAGCAGGAAGTTCATTAGCTTCAGACCTCGGAATTTCCTAGTCAACTCAACAGGCCGAAACCAGCCTCTCCCAATCACTCGCACACACAAACATTGACCAGGTTTATAGGCGAATGTCAAAAAGCATAAAAATAAAATAAAAAAGTAAAAAGGTAAAAGTAAAGAAGCGTTACTAGACAATCCTGCAAAGTGGCTGGTCAGCAGGTGAAGGAGTGGGTAGGGATACAGAAGGTAGGACTAGATAGCACGAATGTATGCTATCGTGGATCATCTTTGCGCATTCTCAGAAGGCTAGTTGGAAACCTGCCGGAAATTTTCCATATCCTCTTAACCTGTAATATCTAGTCACAGATACGGACATACGCAGTTAGAGGCAAGGGGACTCCTTAAGGGGAAAACCAATAACGAAGACTTCTTTGTGGCTGATTTCGGATACGAACCTTCGTTATGAGGCAGGTTAGTGGAGAGAGGCAGAAGTTCTAAACCTCTAGGGCAGCTCGGCCAACAACATTCGAAGAGGCAATTAGCCCAATTAGCCTGTTTCTAATGAAAATTAGCGTTACAATTTGAAAATTAGATGCCGGTACTTCAATTGTATTTGTTTGCATGGAAAAAAATATTGTGTATTCTTCAATTTGTTTCTAATTTTTTTGTAAAATCTAAAGTACTATTCAAAGTATTTACCCATAAGAATGTTGTATTATACTTTTTCTGAATTTTTTTTTATACATCTTGAGATTATAAAATCTTCCCTGCGCAACGTTAATCTTAGGGTAGAATGTGTTAAAACAAACCAAATTTACACCAACCAAACCAATTAGAAAAACAATTTAATAAATTTTTCCATTTCAATGCATGTGTCAATTGCTTATGATACGTTTGTAAAACGTTTTGGTTTGGAAAGCGAAATTATTTTTCGAAAAAACCAATTCAAATTGCAACCAAATCCAGAATTTATGGCGTCAGTATTCTCGAGAAAATGTATGAGGATTCTCAGCTAGTTTTCGCTCACGTAGTTTTATCAGGTTTTATCAAGTTTACACGTGTGCTTCACAAGCATCTACAGAAGTTCGAATCTAGTAACATCAAAAACATACAAAGTTGCTAAAGGTCCTGAATGGGAAGTTGAATAAGAATATAGTATTTAAAATTTCACTGGTCTAACTTCTTAAAGCTTAATTGAAAGCTTCTTTGATTTAAGTTCTTCAATCAGTCCATGTGTACTTCAAGAAATCACGTGCGCGGGTATGATCCCACAAATAGTTAATTCCAATTAAGTTAAAGGCTTTAAGGCCTAGGACGCCTCTCACCCTCACGTCCACCTTTCGTCTCGGTGTGCCCCACACTTTACCCTTGTGCTTGGGCACGAGGAAGGAGAGTGGATCTTGGCCACTCGCCTCATCCTCCTCAGATGGTCCCAAACCACCGAAGAGGAAGGAAGCTCCATGGCCAAGGAGCAGGACTCGTCGTGGTACCCAACCATCTCCATTCCGCAGGATGCCCTCAGGTCAAGTCCCCCCTTTATCCTTAAGTCCCGAATGCCAGGAGTGGCTAGTGCTAGGAGTGGCACAAGCACCTGGAACGGTGCAGGACCAGGAGTGGTTATTCCCTTAAAGTCCTCCTTCTCTTTCTCGGTCATAGGACCTAAACGTTGTTAGGCCATTTAAGGGCGGCTTAGAATACTTTAGGCCTAGAGGCCATAAGTCTAGCTTTAGACCTAGAGGGCCATAAGGCTAGGCTTTTAGGGTCAATAAACCCAGCCTTTGGGCCAAAGAGCCCATTTAAGTACACGTTTGTCCCCCTTGATTCATCTGGCTAAGGCTTGGACAGTGAAGGTCACTGTCCAAACCTTGCACACATATACTAGATCACAATGTGGACGAATTTAATGTGCATTAAAGAATTACGAGTGTATAAGTGCTATATTTTTAAACATTCGTATAAATTGCCTAAAGTTACAAGACCTTTTTAAAGTGTTAGTGGTAGCGGCGTACGCTAGAAAAAATTTCCTTGCTTTGTTTATTAAGCAAAATAGTAGAAAGGTAAATTGCACTATGTAGTGTAAAAAAGCAGTACATTAGTACAGTTATTTGTACTATAATTGTGAACGTAACACCTATAATATTTCTAGTTTTTTTTTTCTGGCACTATTGAATCAATAGTTAAAACCTTAAACTACATACCGTAAATCTTGGAATATATCCCCCAGCTAATATCAAATTTGGAAGTCCTGGGGCCCAGCTCTTGTTTGAGACCGGCTTTAATTCGACACCGGCTAGTGAATTATAAATGCAAATTCAAATCCAAATCTAAGATTTTCAGGTTTTCAAAAAAAAATTATTGAAAAAAAATTATGTGTCCAAAAGGCTGAAGTACAACCCAGTTTTAAAATCAAATGAACAGTAAACTTTTGTTTTTTAATGCAATTTCGACCTTCCTACCAATACAGAAGATTGGGCCACATACTTCTAGTTTGCCGTTACCCGGCTTCTATTGGAGACCGGCTAATATTCAATTTTCTAGTAGTGTGAACCGGGTTTTGATTGAAGATTCATGGTATAATTTATAAAGGATTTGACAAAGACTGTTGTAGGAATTACTAATGACAATCACTACCTGCTTCAAAATTTCATGCTTTAAATTCATTAGTTGTGATCTTGTATAATAATTTGCACTTGAAGTTAAAGCTATCTATCACTGTTTAACTAAAATTAAGCATGCGTTTAACCTAGTCTTAGTTGAAATGCTAGGTTGTTACAAAGTTAAATTTTGACCGTAGCAAGTATTTTTGGAAACTAGAAATGGTGGTTTCAGTTGTTCCACTACTCCTATTACGCTAGACAATTGTTCAAGAGACAACATTAAAAACAATTAAAATTTACTTTAGGTTTAATAAGGTTAAGCCTGTAATCTAGTTCAAAAATATATGAAAAAACGTAAAGTATTTTACTTTATTGGGGAAATTCGCATTGGAAATTCTTCGGATTTAATATTTTAACAAACCCATTTCCTAAAAAAATGATTTAATTTGCACTCAGCATAATTGAATGTACTTCCCTTTGTAACTGAAAGGTTTGTACAAACCAACTGTAAAAAATAACCGTAAAATGGTGTATTTTACGCGGTTCTAAGATACGTGATGACAAGAATATATAACATATTTTATTATAAAACAATATATAAGAATTTTGAAAATTTATTTCGTTTGCAATGCTATTAGATTTGTGTAATTTTTGAAAGGACTACACTTAAAATCAAAAGTTGCCATTGCGAACTATGGTTTACTTTGCGGCATTCGAAGCGGTGGGGCAATAAAAGTGACCAGGTAGATAGGCATCAGACAAAAAAAAGCTAAGGTCAGAAAGTGTGCTGAACCGTGGGAACATGGGAAAAGTTTTATTGTGTTCAGCCGGAAATACCGAAAAGCCTCTTCTTTCTGCCCAGTTCCGTCTTACCGACTTTCCAAATCACTTCACGTCCTCCTTTATAAAAGGAATCAACACGAAAGGA
>VYYI01000221.1:0-39976 GCA_021029175.1 Bilobella aurantiaca | reverse complement strand
CACGTTCACTGCCAAGCAGAAAGTCCATTAGCTTCAGACCTCGGAACTTTCCAGTCAACTCAACAGGCCGAGACCACCCTCCCTCACTATCTAGCACACGCAAACATTGACCCGTCCTATAGGCAAATGCCAAACAGCATAAAAAAAAATTTGAAGAGTCAAAATATCTAGAGTTAAAAATATCTAAAGCAAAAATATATAGAATCGTTAATACTTATAATTCAAATTCAGCTCACCTACACCTAGTTTATAAACGTAACAGTAAAACATTAAAAAACTTAATCTGGAATCAAAAACATGTAGCCATACATATATTTGTTCTAGATAGTCTGTAGACCTTGTATCCTTAGTCTAAATATAACTAAGTCAAGATATTATTATTTCAGCACATTTTCCATAGATATTTTTTATAAATCTAGACATTTATATATAGAATCTATAAGTAAACTCAAACTAAAATCTAGACATTTGTTTTCAAGAAATTATTCTCTAGATAATTATCCGGATATAGTGTACTGCTACATATCACTGAGGTTAACCAACGTTATTGCTGGAAGTATTATGGTTTTGTTAGAAAATTACCCACTCTCATTTAACATAAATTTGACAGCCCGTTGAGAACAATTTCGTAGACAGACAATTGCCTCCTGAGAATCTGTCACTATGGCTGACTGTCATTGGAGCTTCGTTTGCTGCGGGATTGCTTTTAATTATCGGGTAATTTCAAAATGTATTCATTAACGATGACCAGATTACCTTACTATACCTTTATATTTTGTGTGCTGCAGGTTAGCTGCGAGTCAATTAACGGAGGAATATCATCATCATATGAAGGAAGTAGGAATGGATCAACATGAAAGAAATATGGAGGTTAAGAGAGAGCAAATCCTGCATTTCTACGCTTCAATTGCAGATTCCTCCGAAGAAAGTGAAAGAGAAAGTGAAGAAAAGAAGGAGAAAACAGCAAAGTCCTTAGGACTAGCCAAAGAAATCATTTCCTTGAATGCAGGGAGCTTCCTATTGGCTGCTCATAAAATTGAATTTTGGTACTTACTCTCCAGAATTGCAAGAAGACTCTTTGACCCTGGAGAGGAGAGGGCTCCTGGTCCTATATATCCTAAACTTAATTTACTTTAATCAATTAACTTAACTTAATTATTTCTGTTGACCAACTTCCATAAGCTATGTATGTATGTATGTTAATGGAGGGGGCATTTCTACCCACACCGCTCAGGCCAAGTCGGGCCCATTTCAGTAACCCCATGAAATACACTGCCAAAGGCCTCCCTATCGTCTCCGCAACTTATCGGAGTCAGGATAACGACTGACAATCATCCCATCGACTCTCTCCATTAACGGAGAGAGTTAGGATTCTTCCATAAGGAACTCCTTGGTTGGACTTACGCCATAAGCTATTATAAGTTTCATAAGTTATTGTAATTATAGTTTAGAATCGTATGTATGAGGTAATCAGAAAGCTCCGTCATTAATGTTTAAAAAAACATAGACATGAACTAGTAAAATGCGTTTTGTATTTGCGAATGAGAAAAGCTTAAAAAAAATTTATATTTGCCAAAGTTGCTAGCATATATTTTAAATCCAATTGTAACCAATTGAGTTGTCATTCTAAAAAAAAGTTAGGTAAACTACTGACTTACGCTATTTTAAGTATTTTATCAAGTTGCTACCTTACGTTTTCGTGCTATGTCTGTCCGTCCTTCAGAATAATACTTGGGTTAAAAACCACCCAACATATCTCATTTTATGTTATTTCCATTGCCAAATACTCATTTAAGATTCTGTGTATATACAAGTTTCTAAGTTGCTGTGTAAAGCCAACGCTGCCAGTAAACGTGTGTTCGTTGAGGCAATTTTTTGAGACAACTCCGTTTTTTTCATTCAAAAAAATGGAGTTCGGTACTATCGATTTTTTTATTTTTTTTAAATAGTAGGTTGCCATTAAAAAGATATTGGAATTTCGCACAAAACAGCAATCTTCTACACTGACTGCTACGCCTACCTGCGAGCTAAAGCCGCAGTAGGCGGCGTTGTAAAGTTAGTTAAGGATCTAAGCGCTTAACACAATAGAAAAAAAGTTTGTCTTGTAAATCGTCGCAGAGGTCTAAAAAATTATGTTAGAATTCAACTTAAACTTTCACATTTTATTAGCATTTCAATTTGTGAAAAATTAAACGAATTCAAAATGAATTTTTGAAATCATCCATAGCTTACTTAGATGCAACAAGTAGAACACGTCTAGATTTTTTATCAACAATTTCTCGTCATAACTGCCTTGCATAGACATAAAAAATTGTCAAATACATAAGACGTCTTATATATAAAATTAGTTCTAATTTTATCGCCAATTTTAATATTATTATATTATATTTATTATATTTTAATTTTTATATGTTAGTGTACAAGAGATGGTTCTCTTACACGGAGCTATTTTGTTTGGCGACGCATTTTTTTTATTTTTCAATTTTTGCATAAAATAAAACAGGGGAAGACAAGCCTACCCTAGGACAGTTTTTTTTTACTAGTTACATAAGATGTTTATGGAATTAAAGCATTGGGACATTCTTTATGGAATTGTTGTTTCAATTACAAGAAGTCCAGCCAACATTTCTGTACAAAAAGTAACTTGTAAACACATAAATATATTGTTTTAGATTTATAGATTGTTTGAATTGGATAAAGTTACCTTCTGCAGTCGGAATAATTTCAGATGGTGGAGGCGTAAATCCTAAAAAAATTATACATTCTTATTATGTCTTATTAATAAAATGGTTTTCCCAATTCCAATACTGCAAATTGTACAGTAAGATTCCCTTTAACCTGGGAATTCAGTTCAAGATTTCAAGATTCAAGATAGTAATAGCACACAATTTTGAAAACATAGAGAGAAATCTTATTTTGTAAATATGAATACTGTCACGTGTTATTTTAACAATGTGCTGATATTTTACTTTCAGAACTCGTTTTGGAGGCGGCTGTTGGCACAAGATAGTCTTCGCACAGGAAGTCAAACAGTACTACGTATTTTTTGAATTGTCCATTTCTTTATGCACAGTGTCCATTCCAAGGCACGGTTTATATTATAACTAGTATATAGTGTTATCATTGATTACCATAATTAGCTCGCAATTCAAGAGTGGCAGAATACTGGATGCCAATGCTTTTTGCCCAGTCTTGGCTTACACCAGCGGCTTCATCTGTTTAAAAAAATACTTAAAATATCATAACAACACAAATCAAGATGGATTGCCAAATAAAGTAATCAAATAAATAACGCTAAGAGGGTTCAAATATTGGAACTTAAGTTCGCGCTGTCATGTGACCAAGTTACGATTGACCCTACATAAAAAATATTTACATATATACATATCAAATAGTACAACGCTTTCTTACATATCACTTCTGCTCCTTGTCCTGTTACATATTCGTGTCCATGAACATCAAACATAGCTTGTATACTTGCCTGACCCCATGGAAGCTAAGCATTATATAAAAAGAAATTATACGACGTGAATATAGCAGTTGAAGCTATATATGGGACAAACCAAATGAGTGTAAAAGTCTTCAGGATAAACTCCAACTCGATGATTCCAAGGAAGAAGCCACATCTACAAAATTGTGTATATAGTCTATATAATGTTTTATAGCTAGTAGAGTTTGTAAATTAAGTTTTTAATACATCTGCAGCAGAGTGAATACTCAAGTATGCGTGAACTGTTTGGGTAGATTGTAACCCCACGACAAAGTCAGCAACAGCCTTTGTTTCAACAGTAGAAAGTGCAAATTCTCCACCTTAATGTAAACAGCAAAAATTTTGAAATTATAAATTATAACAGAGCTAAATACAAAACGAAACCTAAAATCACGGCTCTCATACTTAAAAATGTAAACCCACAAGATGCAGCATTTGCAAAGTCCGAACCTTGTTGGATTAAATTTAAAACAATTCAACATGCGTTCTTATATCTTCCTAGAACTGAAAAGTGCATTTTCATATCTTACATATATCTTACATTGTTTTGGACACTTTTTTTTGGTTATGCTATGAATTTAGGTTTACTTGGCTTGGGTAACCCCCATTTCCGCCAAATTAAAAAAAAACATTTGAGCGCGAAGGGTTTCCACTGCCGCCAAACTGGTAAGGCATATTCCTGTTAGGGTCAGTTCCGATGCAGGACTCATTGTTAACATTCCTGGTCTTGCGCCAAAAGCGATTAGCTGTGTGTGAGAAAACGTAACCGTTTTGGACACTTTTTTTTGGTTATGCTATGAATTTAGGTTTACTTGGCTTGGGTAACCCCCATTTCCGCCAAATTAAAAAAAAACATTTGAGCGCGAAGGGTTTGCTCCTATTCGGAGTTAGGCTACTACTATATGTAGCAATATAAATATATATTAGCCATACTACTCTGTAGATCCTCTATGCCTAGTCTCAATGCGCTGTGACATCTAATTTGTTTTTTGCATGTCCCGAATAAACAAATAGGAGGACATATGATATATAAAATTTCTTCTTGAGGATAATTGGTTAAGTTAGGTTATCCTAAAAATATAACCTTTTTTAAAGCCTAATTCCAAGTACTTAAATTTTTATATATAACTATATGATTTACGGTAAGTATCAGAACAGGGATTAGAGCTTGATTCCACTGCCGCCAAACTGGTAAGGCATATTCCTGTTAGGGTCAGTTCCGATGCAGGACTCATTGTTAACATTCCTGGTCTTGCGCCAAAAGCGATTAGCTGTGTGTGAGAAAACGTAACCATCAGGATTCACAAATGGCACAAAATAGAGGTCTGCCTTTTGTAGAAGGGAGTCGTGTGCTGGGTTGCTCAAGAACTGATTTATGGCCCATGTCAAAGAAGCAGCAGTGATCCACTCTCGCGCATGAAATGTAGCATCAAAGAATATGGCTGGCTTTTCAATATCATCATTTTTTGACAATTTAAGAACATGAATGTCTCTATTTTCGTAGCTTCTTCCAATGACGCTGAGGGTAGCTAACTCAGGGTATGATTCAGGCAGCGTTTGTAACCAAGCAACAATCTACAAACATTAATTTAGAAATTTTGGTTTTATAAAATAAGTGGAATTCTAGTACACTGCATACTTTGTTTACAAAGTATAGACGTATTGGGATCGTATTGGCATACGAAGCGAAGCCCGTTTAATTTTTGTTTAGAAAACGATTCGAAGCGGGCCGTTTCCTTATTAAATTATGGAACACTATACGGTTTGATTATCAAAAGAGATGGCAAAAAATGTTCATTTCAACACTGGCCGAATTGTAACGCCGTTTCATTGTGGATATTAACATAATTGAATATTAGAAATAATTATATCTTACTTCCTCATAAGTATGAAAAGCTTCCCAAGACATACGTCCATCTTTTCTTAGCAAGTTATTTTCATAACGCTGCTCCTCAATAAACCTTATATAAAAAGCAATACATTGTAAGTGCCACGTAAACTAGCAAATAAAGCAAGAGTAAATAAACCTACGTCGCTACGTCAGGAATTTTAACTTTGAAGTTCAAGCCTTGTTGCTGAAATTGTCCTGCAAGAAGGCTCAAGCGATTTGCAGGAACAAGTAGATCAACATTATGCTCTCGACGCACAAGTGACCAAAAGTCATATTCCTCATTATGGTCCAATTTATTTAGAAATTGGAGATGAGCTTCTGTCTCGGGCCAAGCACTCCATACTTGATACCTACAAATATAAAATCATTAGTTATACTTGTAAATTTAGCCCGCTCAACGACATAAGAGCCCTAGGTGGAGTACCCTTACATTTAAAAAAATAGTGTCCACATTCCGCAAATAAAAGTATAATTATGAAACTTTCAGGTGGTCTCCTTTTCCTACAGTATTTAGGTCTTAGCTGAGGGTTTAACCTGCACTGTTTAAGTTTGTCAATATAAACCTATGCGATAGTCTTATTCGTATAGGCACGTACGCACGCACAAAACGGACTTATTAAATAGTATTACATTAAATAAATTAATGTCGGTTTATAACTTTGGCTAAATTTTTTGGAGGATTTGTCTTGATTTTTACGATTCATGATATTTTGAGAACTTTGGGACTTTTGTTGATTCATTTGAAAATCGAGTTTAAAAATAAATAAATGTTTTACGTCAAAAATGAGATATGGGTGTAATATATCTATGCAGGACATGTACTTAACTAAAATTAACTAAGTTATATTATTAAAGTAAGTACCCAATATATGCTGCAGAATAAGTTGAAATTGGAGTTGCTAATGAGGATAGAACTCCAAGTAACAAAAGCGAAAGGGCCACAAGAGACTTCATGCTATAAAATTCTACCACAATTCTAGAACGAGATGAAATACCAAATGCACGTCGTAAGAGAGAGTCACCTCTAATTTTAACTAAAACGGCACAATACCGTTTATCTTTGTTTTATATTAAATTGTATGATTTGGAAATTCCCATCACTACTAATTTTGATTAATCTGAAGCTTTCTCGGTATTTTATATGATTTCATGGCATTAAATCATACTTCAATTTATTGGTAATGCCAATTCAAGCTGATTGCGAAAACAAGGATAGATTACACTGATAAAGGAATCGCCGAAACCACACGTCGGGTTAAATACGTATAAAAAATAAAACTTGTTAAAAGCCTTGCTTTGCCTCATGAAAGAATCAAGATTACTTGACTCTGAGTTATCTACTTAATGATGACAATGCAATTCAACCAATTAGCCTCAAAATTATTTTTTTTAAATTACCAAGCTACCGAATGATTTCATTTTTTTAAATAAAATATTCGTGAAATTACAAATTTATCAACACAGTTCTTAAGCGCTATATTTACTTCAACTTCCCTTTTGTACTTTACAAGAATATCAATAATGTCCAACGAATATTTTAGGGTATTAGGTTAGGGTTTAGGGTATTATTATTTAGATTGCAATAGTCCAAAAAATGTTGTCTCGTAGTAGCAGCAGTAATTAACACTAAATATTCTGCTTTGTTTCAATACCTTTTACACTTTTGTACATAATTGCAAGCTAAATTGAATGTGTAAGCAATTACGCTAACAGTATACTTCTGAAACCTTAATAAGGGTTTCCATCAGGTAATTAAAATTGACATCATGTGTTGGATTTGGACAGTTAGGTTCAGCTGGTTAGTACACAGTTCCTTTTTACTGGATTATTGGGTCCGAGTCTTGCCCCATAAACAAGTGCCACAGGACGAAAACGTCTATGCTCTGTAATTGTATATTAGAGATAAAAGAACTATTATTGGAGATGCTTTATCTCAACTGTACATTAGCTGGACAATCATCAGAGCTGTAATTTTTAAAGCTTAAAGTTGGTAGAGCAAGTAGTTGGAATGTCCCGCCGATTTAGAAGACTTCTTGAGACTATGCTTTGGTTGTAAGGCAAAGCAAAAGAACCACTTTAAACGGTATCCCAAGGAAATATCTAACACTAGGAATAAATCGTGAAACGTTTCATTGCAACAAGAAATTATTGAACCATAAAATCAAAGAAGAATATCAAAAATGCATGGACAATACGGAAATGCTGTCACTTCAAAGTTGTTATTTCACGACTGAGTAAAAGCAGCCACAAAAACTGCTATTGATACCTTTTAGACAGTATATTTCTAATGACTAAACATCATACAAGCTAACAAATGAATGAATTGCTTAAAACTAACTATTGCTAACTATCCATTGGATAAGCCCATTAACTTAACCCATAGCATTCGTATCCTATTAGTGGTGGAATCGTACACTGGCGATGTCCTAGAAAAGCGGTATCCTATACAGAGTGTATCCTGCACTTAGTATCCAATGCCGTAGGTTTTCATACCATAGTAGCTTTTCCCATTATAAACTGTGTCATGATGGCCTATCCTATACAATAAATATAAATACTAACAGTGAAGAATAGAATACTCTAACATAAATTACACTGGGTGAAGTAACTATTTAACCAACTTTATGAATGGAAATTTCCTGTTAATCATTACATTATTTGGATAAGCCTGAGCACAATTGAGAATACCCTACTCATTATTATAACTAATACTAGGGCGGGCAATTTAATTTTAAACGTGACGATTTTACAAAAACCTAAAATTTGGGCTTGCATCATCAATACAGTCTATTTCATTTCCATCTGTTTTTGAAGATCACAAATACAGTTTGCACATAAACAAATTTTGGCCTGTGATATTGAATGGTAATAATAAATTTTTGTCAATAAAATTCTATTTAATACAAGCCGGCGTTAGAATATTAGAAAACACGTAGTGACCTTGTGAGTAATACCTTGAGTATTTCATAAAAAATTTGAATTATTTTTTATAACAAGGTTTTTAACTTTTGTAACCCTTCATTTTTTTATTAATTAATTAACGTAAATGTTCTTGAGTGAAAGCAATCTTATGCTTTGCTTCACAAACCACAGCAAATATGAATGCGATGTGTAATTTTAGTAGTAAATATGAATAAAGAATCGACTGGCTTAAATAATATACTTATTAAGTAAAATTTTGTATAGATATATACTAATACCTAACTGTAGGTATAAGATTGAATAATTGCAATACATTTTGTGTTGTATTTAATTATAACATAGAGATTTATACTTTGGAGTGTTTATGAAAGTTATTATTACATCACAACAATCAACTAACTACATTAATATGAACCAGATAACAGGGAAACGGATTCAGACTTTATTAAGCTTGAATTTATATCTAATTGTTTAAATTAAGCGTAGTTTTGAATTTTGATACGTTTGTTTTAACAAAATACGTTTAAAGTTGAAACAATAACTGCAATTGAATGTATTTTATTTTTCGATGTAAATTATTAATTTCTCATATTTTTACATATTCTAGATATTATACAAAATAAATTTATCAAATTTATTGTTTTTTTTTTAAATTACTGTCAATTTCAACTGGGCTTTAGCTTCTTAAGTTTCTTTAACTATTTTTTCAAAAGCGCGAAGCTAATCAAGTTTAACAATCTATTCGAAGAAGTAAGAAGAAAAATATGATCCTTTCGAAGTTAATCATGTGATATCGAGATCTCGGATAGTTCCGAATCTGCGCAACATCTAAATTTCAAATGCAAAGGTGTGGCTTTATAACTGATAAATTAACTAAACTTAAAAGTTAGAGTTTAAGTTACTACATTTTGAGTTAATTAAGGTAAAATTATATTTTTCAAAAACCTTTGTACCAAATCCATGAAAATGTAACTGCTTTGTGACTCAAATAATTGAATGTTCCAAACTCCACAGGCTACTGTAACTTGAAGCATAATTGGGTAATATGAGTGTGTTATTGAACCATTATAAACTGGTAACAAATGCTTAATACTTTAATCTGACATCGTGCGTCAGATTTTATATTTAATTTACACGAGGTTTTTTGTACTTGTATAGCTGCCATGTAGCAGCCCAAAACTACACGTAAATAATTATGCAACCTCACTCTTTATTTATACAGGTGCGTTCCCATAGCTTATGGTAGGGCTTATTTGAAACTTCTTCAAGATAGGCCCCTTGTGTGGAGATGCAAAGCGATACTTCTCAGCATCTTAATTCTACACCGTGCAAACCATAGTCGCAACAAGGAGTGTCCGGAAATTTGCAATTTCTGTCAGCCAAACGAGCTTCTACTCGGACAGCCTTTGATAGAGGTCAAATTAATTTTTATTTGAATTTTATTTATATTGATTTTGATAATCGTTTTCAAGTCACCAATTTCAATCAAAAGAATAAATCTTTATCTACGTGACGCCATTATTTCTTACCTATAATGTTGAAATTTACGGAATTTACTAAGAGTGAAAATACCGAAATGCTAAATTCCTGTGAATAATTTCTCTTTCACTCTTACGCTCCCACAGCCTCCCGTTAGATAATAGAAATGTTCGAATATAAAGACGAGTTTTAACAAGTAATTAAAGTTACTAGATTGCTTAAATGTTACTATTTTATCTATCACCAATAATCAAAAGCCTGCAAGGTATTGTAATGGCAATAAAGAATAAAAAAATTCACTAAAATTTTATTTATTGATGCTCAGCTCAGCCATGCAAACTTCTACAAACCATTCAAATCGTGTTTAGTTTTTTTGGTGAGAATGCGTTAGGAATTATCATTAGATACGTAATTTAATATTAATTGCGTGTTTGCGCCTCTTAATAATATCCGTAACTTCAAAGCGCTTTTTCTTCTTCTTAACAATTGTTATTATTATATTAATCATTACAATATCATTCTTCTTAAAAAGACATTTGCAATGGTTTCGTGTTTCAACATTTGTTTTTATTTCATATAGGAACAACTTGAATTCCAACTTTATCTTCTCCAAATGCGGGCGTGGCTACCACATATTCAACAAAATACTGATTTGGCTAATGCATCCTGATTAAAAATTTGTAAGGTCTTTCTTGCTTTTTGTTAATGCCAAGGAACAACCACAAAATTTGTCGCTGGGGCCAAAAACCCGATATTTGCCGCTCAGGATTACCCTAACACAAAATGAAGCCGTAAACCCAAAAAGGAACGTTATAAAATAACACCACTGTTAAGACTAGAGATACGGAATAATTATAAAAGTGGGAAATGTCTTTATGGCATTTCATTTACAATGTGTGTTCAAGCTTTTAGTCCTGCGCAGAGTGATCAACGCCTGAATCACTGCCTATATGTATATATGACTTTACAAAACTTTTTGTTTGGCTGATTTACGGAGGTGCACAAGATCGCTTAATGTCGCTGGAACCGTACATTTTAATTATATTGAAGTACGATAAAGTTATTGCTAACTTTCTAAATGATCTACTTAAAACTTAAATCAAACTTATTCCAAATTTTACTAGAAAGTCAGGAAATTAGCAATCCTAAGTGAATAATTAAGTATGTTGTTGACTTTTAAAATGGTATAATTTTTTATCGTCTCTCAATTAATATGACAATGAAGAGTAACCCGACAAGTCTTTACAAGCAAGGACTAAAATTTCAAGCATTAAGCTACATGAAATGGATTCACATTCGTTTTCAATAATGAGCTTGCTGTCTTGTGCAATTTTATCAAAATATCAGAGCCATAAGAATTTAAGTATTTCAATTTATGAAACAAAAACTAGCTTTGTGTAATTTTCCATTTAATCTCTGGCAAGGGCACTTACTCAATACTTTAAAAGTAAAATTTAAGATATTCTCGGTCGCTCGATTTCGCCACTGTGTCTCCTACACGAGAGACCGGTTGCATCCACAAGCGAGTTTACAGTTTTCTTTTTAAAAAAGACGTTAAAAATCAGAAATAGCACAATTTTTTATTTATAGGTCGACTATAACTTTCCTAACCTTTGTACCGATTGTTTTGACTTTAAACAATTCTTGCCGTGTTTTAAAGATAAATTAATTAATAACAAAAAACATCGCAGCCCATAGTATGCAAGTAGAACTAGTCACACTCTTCATACGACTTACAATGCAAATTTTCCTTGAAAACCAGCAACACAACTCTCAGTGCTGAATAAAATGAGAATCAAATTTTTAATGAAAAACACTGATCATGACGTAATGATAATCTTCAGCCATTTCATGAGGTATTTCTCTTCGTTGGTAATTGAAATATTTTTCTTTACTGATATCAGATAGTTCTGAATTTCGGGAGCCATTAGAACATGATTGCTGATCAATTGTGCTGATCTTGGTTTTTCAGATTCCGATTTAGTGTTGTTCTGGTTTTATGATTTTTGAGATCTGTCTCTGCTCTGTTTAATGTTACGCTGTATAAAGCCCAATGTCCTCAGTATTATCACTGGAACTAGACTTGTCCATCCACATTTTGGTCTTACATTAGGTAGAGTATAGCAACACGGTTTCTTAATCATAGAATTCGCTAAAAACAAGGTTTGAATTTTTGGATCTTTTGGCAAATAAAAAATTCATGATTGTTTTAAAATCCGGTTTTAGATTTGACAATTCACAAAGCAGGAATTTAATGGCAACATGAGATAAACCCATAGCACTCTACTTTATAGCATCGCATTCTAGAAGAGCAAAGGATCCCAATTTCAAAATAGTTCACATTTTCAGTAGCACTACAAACTACTTTATTTATATTTTAATTTTTCAAATCAAACATTTATATACTTATGACTGGTTTTAGAGTTCTAAAACAGGAATGCTCCATAGCTTTGGGACATTAATTCCTTGAACAACTAAATACCGAGTATTTGGAAATCTTAAATATTTTTTTTAATTGCAACGCTATTTTCAAATCAATTTTTGTATCTATGGAAAAAAAAGTAGCTCATGCGATCAAACAAGAATTGGTATCTTAGGATTTTATAAATTGAGTTTGTAAAACGGGAGGCCCGCGCTGGGTATCTAGATATTGATTTTCGCTACATTTTTTAATTAGGTTATGGAACCATTAATATTGTAGTGCAAAATTACATGACAAATTATTACATTAGCTCACTATAGTTTGATTGAGTTAAACATTATGCAACTAAAGTTGCATTTCCCTTACATCTTACATCCTCTCCTTAACAAGACAAAAAATATACTGCAATTGCGCAGAAAGTAACATCAACCAACGTACGACTTTTGTTATACTGCAAGAATTTCTTTTCTTTATCTGGCCAATCAAAAAAGTTAATACAAGCAAAATATTATGCTGCACTGCGGAGGTGTTCAGCAAACATCGGAATTACCCGCCATAACTCCTTGCGCAGCAGCTTGTTTTTCGAGCAAAGCGTTTTGCCTGAGAGACGACCAAATCCACCAGTCCCAGATGGCGCAGGGTTCAACTGAAGGCTGACGCCCAACAAACACTCTCCTTTCCGTGGCCTACCTCGACCTTGCTTGGCTGGCGGTTTGATTTGGATTTGAGCAGCAGTATCGGCTTTCAATTTTGTTAATGCCAATTCTGCCTCTTCTAATTTTTTTTCAAGCAGCATAATTAAATCGAAGTCTGCAGCGGCTGCTGGTAGCCGCGCATCTAAACCTTGGATTTCCATTTCCAAACGTTACGCCTGCGCGTTTAAGTTCGCCGCTCCTTCGTTGACGGCTTGGAGATAAATTGACAATTGATTCTTCTAAGGTTTTATTTTCAAAAGATTTTTAAGCAGCGTTTTACAACCTAATTATTTCACCGTTTTCAAGTTAATTTGTGTTATTTAATTATATTCATTATTTACCTAGCCCGCTGCTTAGGAGCAAGGGCTAGGTTGGCACGCAAATGGACGCACTCTCCATGCTCTCAATTGGTTCCAATGGTTATAAAAATTTGTGAATCCATATCAAACTCAAAGAAATGTTGTTTTTTGTAACAAATTGTGGTGCTCTTTCACACTTCGATTGATTACTTCTATATTTTGCTGTATACGCTGTAAGTGGTGCTGGTATCTTATTTGATGCAATAGATATTTACATTGGAAATATTTTCATTGTTGCGTCATTTCATAGTTGTGATGAAATTTAATATTGAAATTTTCGAAAATGCGAAAAATTAAATTCCAAAAAAATTTAATCATTCATCTTTAAAGTAGCATAAAAAAGCGCCATGTAATTTGGAATCTTGCAACTTTTTAATTTCACATTTTCAAAATTCTAAGCATTTCAAGATTTCTAAAAATTTGTTTTTATCTTTGTGCGTCATGTAACATCGTTATAGTAACACCAATCGTAAACTAACACGCATCTTTCTGGTGAGTCATTGGTTACAATTTTGTACAAGTTTTTTCTAGACCCTGATAATGCTTTGTAAGAGCGAGTGCAACCAGATTGCAAAAGCATGACATTGATCTTCGAGTGCTGCATAGAGATTTCAGAAAGATGACATTGATCTTTCGTGGGGTAAACAATGAAAGCTCTTCGCCCTTTCGCAAATTGGCCTTTACATTCTTAAGCATTCTTTGCATTTCAGAATTTCTAAGAATTTTATAAATTTTGCTAAAGCCTAATTAGCGTGTCAAGAGACAGTTTCAGCCTACTCTACACCGCATCGTCAGCCTGCCCTATTTCTTATTCTTTCTAGTGGGTCACGGGATAATGTTTGAAAACGATTTTCTAACCTCTCATAACCACTCTCTACTATCGTCAACCTCTTTCAATCTTAAGCTTATTTACTCAAATCAGGAAACCAAATAAGTGGGCTGTGTTCTGTTGAATTATGTTCAACGGCTTGCAACACAAATTAAACTTCTTAAATTTGCAATAGTTAGCTAAATCTGTTGAAAAAATATAGCACTACCTCTCAATATCCACCCTTAATGGTACGACAAAATGATAGCATTTTGAAATTCTATTATATTTTGACAAATAACATGCAATAAAACACTTTAACCATGAAAGTTTAACTTTTGAACTCATAATTGATTGGAATGCAATGCATTTATATTCATCTTGCTAATATGTTTCCACGTATATCCATCCTTTATTCTGCAAGAGCATATACAGTAGACATGAATTGATACAAGCCTCGGGCTTGTCACGCCTTTTTTTCTACTTTTTAAAGAATTTTTGGCAAGAATTTTTTAAAGTAAAATAGATTGTTCCTAAACTGGCTCTTGATTCTTGACTTCACTGCTAAATTTTTCTACATTTACCTGAAATTGTTACTATATTACTTTGCTATATTAATCTAACTTATTTTTATTGTTAAACTTAAACAAATTTTTTGGAAATACAATGTACCCATTGCAACGGGTACAAGTCTCACTTTGCCCCATGTTTTTAAGTGGAGGTATGCACAAAGTGGGCTATGCACTTAAGTGGTGGTATATACAAAGTGGGGTATGCAAAAAGTTGGGGTATGTATAATGCGGAGGTATGTAAAATGGGGGACATGTACAAGATGTGTGTTTGCACAGTTGTGTATGCATGTGTAAGATTTACACACTTGAGCAATATAAAGCAAATCCAAATGTACAAAAAGTCAAGCGATTGTTTGGCAGCTCATGGGATTCGAACCTAGGGAGCTATAAAACTCGTCAGTTTTTTAACCATTCTAAGCAACCGCTTGACTTTGATGACAATAAAACTTATGCTAGATGTATAGAAGCCTTATGATTATATATGACGCATGCTCAAATTTATTGTTTGAGCTGTTCCGATTAGAGCTGTTTTAGTACTCTTGTATAACTCTAAGTGCACCGTTTACAATTTGACAGATGTACAAATTTCACCAAGAGCATTATTATACCACGCTAAGGGACCAAATAGGACAAGGAATTCTTGTCTTTCACGGCGTTAGCCAAAAGGGGTGGCGGACTAGGTTCTGTTCTGGGTGGATTAGTCAAATACCCTTTGTGAATTCTAATGAAATGGGTAATGCCTCATGCTAAGAAAAGCCGCACTCAGTACGGTCTTAGACATAGTCGCAACTTGATCTATACTCAATGAAAAGTTAGTCTCCACCAGTAACAACAATTATTCCAAAAATTGAAACACTTATGTCATACGGAAAAGAATACAAAAATTTGCAAAGATAATGGGCATTGTATTACGAAGGCACTTCCGGCGGAGGTGCTGACACAAAAAATTCGGGATGGTTTGCACGAAAACGTCACATTTATAAGTAAAATACTTTAAACTTATTGACAAGCTAAGATTTAATCTTGCTAATCATCATCTATATATCTTGAATGATGTCATAATGCGCATATTCCTTACAAGGGCGTTAGATTTTTTTGCACTTTATTAAAAGCTAAGGGCAAAGGAGCTGTCATTAAACTTTTGTCTGCAACTTATTACATTAGAAAGCAATTGCTTTTTCTAAGCATTTTTCTTGCCCACCAAAGGCTTCTGGAGAAGGGAGAAATAGCACAGTACCATTCAAATATACTTAGCTTAAGTATTTCACCATTGCACAAGAAAACTCTTCTGGTTTGGAATAAAATATCTTCGTCAATACTGTTCCAAGCAGAATTGTGGTATGATTTGTTGAAAGTCAAGCATTCAACGGTGATTATAGTTCAGTTTCTTTTCGTTTTCATCACTACAACATCAGATTTATATGCATTTCGGTCAACAGTGTATCTATGCCTATTCGACTTTTAACGTTTGACTTACTGATAACGACGAGTGCCTACTTCCTTACTACTAGCTAGGACAAGTCGCTGGACTTTCCTTTAGTCGTGTCGAGTATAAGGAATATAACGCTCTGTTTACGTTTGATATACAGCAATCAACTGGAAATGAGGCATTGCTACAATTGGAAAAGTCGGGTAGTTTAAAGATTGAAGTAAAATCTGGCCCGTTCATTGTATCATACTAACTGAACCACAAGGAGTTCTGGAAATCAATCAAAAGAAATCAAAGTATCGGCAAGCAATTTTAGCTCAATGAACACGCAAGAAATTCTTCAGATTTTACGTTCGTGTATTCCATTATCATCCTTTAAATAGATCGTTTTCCCTGCTGATAAAATAAGCCTTATCAATTCCAGACGTGTTGTAACTACCCAGGATAGTGATCAACCTGGAGTGCACTGGTTAGCAATATTTAAGAAAGATCATTGTAATGAGGTAGAGTTTTTGACAGCTATCAGACACGCTATCAGACACCGTCACGCTTATCCAGTTGGAAAGGCTTTGGTTGAGGAACACAATAGTCTAATAACAGTAAGAATGACAAATTCAGATGACAACATGATTGAAGTCATTACGTTACCAGTCGTTGCAACAACGGAAGGCGGCCATTTTTATAGGGATTATTAGAGTCTTCAAAAGCAAATAAATAGTTTTCATTCGTCACTGCGAGACCTTGTACCTCCTTACAATACCTTGGCAAGAGCTGGATTGTTTTTCTATTGGCTATAAAGATGCATTTGTTGTTACTATTGTGGAATTTGGCTTAATTCTTGGAGTAAGATGGATTCACCATGCCTCGAACATCGAATTCATTCCCCAAAATGTGCCAATTTAGTTATAAATCAAAACACATCCTTTAAAAACGTAAGTGCTGTTTGTAATCTGTTGCAGCAAAGTATTCTTGAATACATTTACATTGCAGAATTGTACAGTAGAATCAATGTAACAAGTCTCTTTAAAACTTGACACAGGTAGAATGCTCACCAAATTATCAAAACCATTTGAAACCCAGTTCCTTAAAACGGTTTTGCAATATAGCTCTAAAAGAATTAAACAACTTGAAGAAGACGCTGGAATGTAAATTATACCTTTGCGAAGTTGCATACATGTTTCTCCCGTGCTGTCATGTAGCCACTTGTTGTCCTTGCTAAACTTCTCAATCACAGTGTCAAATTTGTCGCAGCGATATTCAAATTATTCTTAAGGCATTTCTGAAGTCAATAACAAAGTTATTTATACGTTTTATTTACTTCGGAATTAAGTAATGGCCAAATGGTAGGGTGGTAATTCCTTCGCTTAAAATATAACGTTTTGAATCAAACGCATAAAGTACAGCTCTTTTAGTTTTGACATTAACTAATCTGTTTATTTATTTGAACGAATAGAATGTGCAGTGCTCGCTACAATGTTTTGCTTAAATAAAATGTCTTGCAACATATTGTACGATAATGAACGTTTCTGCGTTGTTTTAGAAATGCCTTTCACTGCCATTTTTTGAAAGAAACTGAATTGCCTGGTTCTTCCTCCAAAAAGCATTAGGACTTCGATCCAAGGCCTATGTACTTGACAAGGATTTCGCCTTTAACTTCGTCTTTCATTTTCCCAGTAATTCCTGGGTTTTGCATCTTGGATGTCGCTGTGCACGTCAGTTGTGATAATTTGATTGGCAAATGAATCCGTATCCGTTAAAGGTAGTTTTGCGCTGTCCCTTCCCCTTTTTTCTCACATAGTCGTAATGAAATCTTGGCATACGTAATTTACTGACTGAGATCAAGTACACAAAATCCGGTATAAATCGCTTTGTTCAAAGTTACGCCTGGCTTTTGCAAATGAAAGCAAGCTAAATTGCCTCCCAAAATATCGTGTGAAAGATAATTGGCTTTTGAAATAAATTTTGCCACAGTGTTTGTATTCACTAACAACTTTTACATTAATTCGTTTTCTGACTGATTCCATTCCTTTCCCAAAAACGGCATTCACAAAAAGTTTATGCAACATTTTGTCAAACTCGTTTTGTGCTTTTAACGGCATTGATGTGTTGAAATCCACTTAGGATTTTAGCCAAGCTTCTTGCTTATAAGAGAAAACCTTGTAAATTGTTGTTATGAATAAGCCTTTCTCAACATAATATTTTAAGTTTGAACCAAGACAAATGTAATTTTTTCGAGGGTTAAGGTGAGGAATTATCTTCTTCTGCTGATCCATGTATTGAATTGGAAGGCGCGAGAGTAAGTGTTTTTGATACTCTCTAAACATATCGGCTGGAATCGAAGTCTTTTCACACGCAAGTGGATAACACTCGTGGGAAGCGTGTAGCTATTCTATGTGCAAAAACATTGATTATTTCTGAGAATAAAAATTTGTCAAGCGCATAACCCTTACCTGGATAACTAATATCCACTTCTGAAATATATCCAATTTGATCGTCCTGATCAATCATTCCAATGTCAAATTGGTGAATCAGATCGCAAGTCTGGGCAATAAAAAATAATGTGCTGGATCTAACTTGAAGTTTCTAATGGCCTTCAACCGGAAATTTTCAAATACGCATTCTAACATCAAGGCAACCGTCAGCAAATACAAATCGTGGTAATCACCAAGGGTTGTTAACTAAAAAGTTCTAAATCTTCTCTGACTCCGAAATGTGCTTTCTTGTACGAATATTATAGAACTTTGATTTAGCTATCAACAAGGCTTCATCAAATTTTTCCCATGATGAAATATAACCGTAGCAGTAAACACCTTTTCTAGTTAACAATTCAAATTTCCAAAAAACCTCTTCTATGAAATAAAACCAATTCATTCCTTTGGCCTTAAGATTTTCAACTAGCTCAGATTGACCTGAATAAAAAAAATTGTAGTCTGTCAATACAGCGAAGGTTCTGAATTGTGACAGACCTGTATTTTTCCGTATTGGTTCGTAGCACATCAACTTTTGCTGGTGAAATTCCATTCACTGCTTTGATGATTAAATAATGGTTGTAGCCTTCAAGGTTATGCATCTAAGCAAAAGCGTATTCTCATAATTATAATACGCATTGAATTGAATTAAACTTCAAGCTCACCCCGACAGGTAAAATTTCCCTTTGCAAGAAATCAAGTTGCAAACTTGTTGACTGATAGCTCCCCAGAATGTTCCTATAATTTTAATTTTACGTATTAGGTAAGGTTTATGTTAACAATAATTACTCCAGGAATTAGGCGAGTCTAACAAAACTTTACCCGTTAAATGGTTGTGGTCTCTATACTTCATTGATAATCCCAATACAAAAAGCTCCAATACTCCATATGCCATCATTAGGCACTCTTTCAGGAAGAGCTCAATTGCATTCATCTCTCTGTAAACTCTTTAAGTGATGAATTCGACGTTTTCTTTAACCCACTGGGAATGTGGCGTTTCTATCTTGTTGTCATTTTTGACTCTCCAGAATTATGTATGTTCAATAAGCATTCAATGTCAGCATATAGCACATATCTCACCTTCATCTGATCGCTAACGTCTTTAAATGTAATTTCTGGGGGGTTTCCGGTGATGTCACGAGTGGGCATTTCAACCTTCCGCTAGCTAAATTTTTGCATCACGAACGATGAGCGTCGAAAATGCACATCTGGTTACAATCCTGGGCGTCACATGATTTTTTGCAAAGCTTAACTCTGTTTAAGCACTGATAGCAGAGAATGCGCTTATGACAATTGTGGTTTCCCAAAAGTCTGTCCAGGCTTCGAATCGAAACAAAGTGTAAGGCATTTGTCTTCTGATTTGTAATGAGTAGAAATTTCACGGTTTTAGTTGCTTTGTAGTTTAGTAGATAGATTTGAATCGGAACTACTTCTTCCAAGTACTTTATTCCGAACACCGTTGATCGCTATGTCGTTTAAAAATTCGAATTTGTGGATGGAAGACAATGAAACAGGAAAACGAACACGTCCAAAATGTTCTTGCGATATGAACTCGCTCGATTCCCAGCATTGTAAATTGAAGCTAACACTAGCCACTTAAAACAAAAATTACTTCCTGTTCTAATATTTACGGTAGCCTTCTTCAATTCTAAGTGTCTCGGTAATTTTTTCCAATCGCGACCAGTTAATGTTCTGAATTTGGCAATTCTTAAATCAGAACCCAGCACAACAGCGAATTGCCATCCTGAGCCATATTTCTCAAAGATGCTACCCAACGCACATCACCAACTATCGTGCAGTGTTGCATCGCTCATGGTGTTTCCTTGACATTCAGGCATTTTGCTCTGATCCCATTTCCCAGCGTTTCTACCCTGCAAAAATGCAATAATATTTGCTAATGTGTCCTCATTTCTTACAACTCCACGGCCCACTGAGTTTTTTTGTCATTCTCGTTGCCAATTCTTCGATTGGCATTCGGGTAGTGTTCAGATCTGAAATGTTTTTCCGCACAATAATGTCACATCAAAGGATAGAACACGTTTCCAGTGGAACTTTTTTATCTTATAAACTATCAACCAGGGTTCGCCTGCGTTGGTGGTACGGTCAGGAAAAAATTCGCAGCTTTTCCATTTTCCTTCTCAAACATTTTAATTACTTCTTCGGCGGAAAGGACTTCTTGTCATCTTGCGAATGGCATTCCTTGAATACCGAGCACCATTATACCATACCATATACTTTTTTTTTGTAATAAACAAATGTTGAATTAAAATTTTTATTACATTCTCTTCGATATCGCTATTTCCATTATCTTCAGAGAGACGAGAATAATGTACATTTTCGTGGTTGTTTGGCACGTTGTTAACCTGTAATGAGTTTCATTTCTTGAATTGTGTTCCACACTTACGTAGGGCTGAATATTTATGTACAAAACGCTCACGTTGGGGACCACAATTTGCTCTGACGAATGTGTAGAAATTGTAATATTTTCAAGCACCTGTTTATTAAATACAACGACAATTGGCTTCCCTTCACTATTCCACATGTCACTAATACGCACATCCACTCTTTCTCCATTAGGAACATAGGACCGACGTTTGCATTGTTGAACGAGGAACAGTATTCTCCTAATCCATAGTGGTTTGTCGGTGTTACCCAATTTACGTAAATGTGTTGAAAAAAAAATTTCTGTTAAACTAATTATTAAAATTACTATTAGCTACGCTACAAATTACAAATTGAATTTTCTTTATTCACATAAAAATTATAACACAATTCTTTATACCACATTGTTTATAAAATTTTATTTTTATTAATTGAATGTAAGTAATACCTCATTGGTTGAATATGTGCTCTGCTATAGTGCAGCAGCAACAAGAGACCACTGGGAAAATGCATCATGCATATCTTCCGGTTTGATAAGCCAATATTTGATCCACTCATTTGCCTGGAACCGCGTAGAAAGTAAAATTGAACAGATTTCGTTTCGGTCAAAATTACGTTAACAATATTGTTTGTTTTCTGATCAACCTGGATTCCGGGCCCTTGAAAACAAATAAAAATCAAATATTTTATAGCTCTAATATAATAAGCTCATTATGTGCCAAGAATTATTCTCTAAATTTTTATTTCTTTGAAAATATTCAATTCATGGCTACGTTCAAATTTTTCCAAAGTCACTATACAATTTCAGTGTAATAGAAACTATTTAATTTATACTGCATTTACCACAAGGCTGAAAACAACCGTGTAGTGCCGATTTGGTTCAAGGTACACCGGTTTTTCGAAAGGCAAATAAATGTAGCCATGCGCATATCCCACACAACGTTTTCGAAATTTGCGTATAATTGCGGAAGATTCCCAAGAGTCCACTCCCTCAACAAAGCCAACTTCTACTTCACAACAATTTGTTGGTACCGAAAACTTCAGTAGTGTATGGTCCTTCGAAGTATAGACCAGATACTTTCAAAGCGCAAGAAACATAGAAGCTAAAATATTCAATTCATTCTTATCAGAATAATTTTTCTTGTAATCCAAATTAATTTGGTTATTTTTTTTTTTATTTATATACTTTAAAGGGTGTACGAGGGACGCAGCCCATGACACCCGGAGAAACATATACTTATTATAAACTCGACTTATGAATAGTTGTTAAAACATTTTTGATTCTATACAAAATGATGAAGATAACGATAACAATAAGTAATTTTATAAATACTACATTGAATTGCCTAAGCGAGATTGTTTTCAATTTTTAGCAAACAACCATCTAGGTCAACTGATGCAAAATTGCACTAGTAGAATATGCAGACATTGCATTGTTAAGTAGGTCCTTCACTTGAATACAAAATTGACTTCTTAAGCGATAACAATAGGTAATATTATAAATACTACATTGAATTCCTTAAACGAGATTGTTCTTAATCTCTAGCAACCAACCATCTAGATCAACTAATGCAAAATTGCACTAGTAGAATATGCAGACATTGCATTGTTAAGTAGGTCCTTCACTTGAAGAGAAATTTAGGAAGTTGTGATGCTGAAGCTGGTTGAGTACAATTTTTGGAATGAATGAATTCAAAAGTACATTTAGCCTACTTCTGTTGTAGTGAATTATTGTTCTAGTTTGTTGGTTGTTGCTTTTTGAATAGCACAATGACACTTTTTTTTCCTTGGACTGAGTATTATAAAAAATTCTTTTTCAAGAGTTTGAAGGGGAGAAATGCCGAAAGGAAATTGTCAAGGACAGTGCTTCCGAAATGGAAGTTAATAAAATAAGAAATGAAAAAGAATTTTACATTGGACAATTCAGTTTGATTCTTTGATTTGTCCTTCGTCATCCATCATGAAACGTTTTTTTGAATCACCTTTTTCTACAATAAGAAAATTGTTTCGAACATAATATTTTAATGTTGGAGCTGTGAGTTTTAGTTCCTGTCCCTTTTGACGCAGTGCTTTCTGAATTTTTGCCTCCTTCCACGTGAGCTCCGCGGAAATAAAATGTCTTATATTTTCTCTTCGTCTCGGAGCTTTGTCTTGGATCGCAACAATGCAAATTTGTCCCGTCGACGTAGCAGTTTTACAATCACAGGGCGATCGAATTCGCCTGGTTTCGGCTGATGTCGTCAAAATCCATAGTTGAAATTCCTATTTTCGAGAACAGGTCTTGAACTTTTTTATAGTTCCAATTGGTGTCTCCTTGTCACTTTCCTTGAGATGTCGGATTCTAGCAGTGTTGCCGATTACTTTTTTACGAAGAAATTTGAGTTCCGTGTCATGCGCCTTGGTATTTTCCGTAAATTTTTTGCATTTTTCTTTCACGTCTGCAGAGTTGCGATAGATTTTGTAAGTCCTTGTGTCCTCTGATAATTTTTCCCACTCGATAGGAATATCATTTTTTTGAAAATCTGAATTGTCGGATTCCTCTGCGTCAGAATTTGTGATTTTCGAAGCTTCGAAAGCCTGAGCTCATACTTGCACTGGAAGGCTTATTACGGGTAGTTATTTTTGTCGAAGGCATGTTCTAAGAATGAGAAAAGAACACTTTGGAGGACGTTACTAGCTTACGTCTCAAATCGAAATCCTCTCAATTAATTTGGATATGTTGAATAAAATGTAGTCTAAAGCAATATGAAGTATAACTTACTAATTTCTTGCCGTTGCGCCGCTAAAGTCTTGATGAGGTTCCAATGTAGTTTCTATCAAGCTACGAAAATTATCGCTACGGCCAACGCCTTCCAATCGTTGCTTCACATTAGTGTCGTCTTCTTGCCACGCAACTCTGTTTCAACCATAAATAGAGTTTGCCCTTGAAAGGTCATTTATAGGTCAAAGTGTCATTGTGGGTGTTATTGGAGAACCACGGAGATTATTACGCTTTTAACTTTCAAATAGTATACAAAATAGCAAATGCATGAACAACACTTACTAACACCTCTTAGAGTTAGGAAAAACTTTGTGCAATTACCATAATTTGCATTCATAGTCATCCGCTATTAATTAATTCGGGGACGGTAGATTACAATCCTCTGTGTGCCAGACGGAAGAATGTGCCGCACACACCAGCGTACAAGTAAGGAATAGTAACTCCATCAATCTCTTTGTTTAACTCAGAGAGAATTTCTGTTATTTCTCAAATCCAGAAAGGTATTATTGTTTCCTTCTCCAAAAATCCCATTGATCCCATTGTCGTTTTTTCAATCTCATTCCAAAAAGCATGTTCACACTCGTCAGTTGTAGAATAAAAACACCGCAATCTAACATTATAAACAGGTTAATAAGTAAATTTAATACGTTAACAAAATAAAAAGTAAATGAAGTTGCATGTACGCGAATTGAAGTTTTGGTGATTGCAATAAAGGTTTTTTTACCAGATGAAAGTAACTCTGTTGGAGTGAAGAATTTGCCCATGTAAATTTTTTTCCAGAAATAATATCGGACACGTAATCTCTTTTTTTTAGTATTTACACATTACATCCATTTTGTTGAACCGCAGGTTGCGCTAAATTCCCGAGCTTTTGCGGCACTGGAAATAGGAAATTTCACTTTCCGTATTTCATGAAACTTCGATCGATATGGGAAGTATTTCTAAGGCTAAAGAACAGGTTCCGCATGGTGGGTTGCTACAAACTAGATTACAATGCTTCATTGTGGTACTGAATCACCATTTTAGACAGAAGGTAGTGATGCAGTAAAGTGTCTGCACTATTAAAGTAGCCGTTATTTTCTACGCTTCTTTTGTTTTTTATACATGTTTCCATTTCAAAATATTGAGCGTCGGCGGCGGCTATGCAGGAAAACTAGAACACACAGCTGTCATCATATTAAACTTAAGTTTGCGTTGATCATCTGGCAAAAAATCAAATGTAAAATTCATTTATTACAAATTTTTTAATTTTTTAAACAATGTGCAGCCTAACATCCAGTGGTTAACGTTTTGCTTAGAATATCTACCAAAGAAACTCATTGTGTGCATCTGTTATTGTGTTTTTGAAATCATTGTCTTGCAGTTAAATTCTGTATTGATAATCATACATTTTCTGGTCTCTTATTTTTTGAATACTGAACACTTATAAGAAAGATTTACCTTCTTTGATTACGCTAAGGTTCGTTCTATTATTTTCGCACTAATTGAGCAAGGCAGTTAAGGACTCTGTTTCCACGCAAACTTCTTGTAGCTTGAAGTTCTTATAACCTTTAATGGATTCGCTAATGGATTCGATAAATTGATTATACATTTGAAAACAGAGGTTGAACCGGAGTAGCTAATTTATTGGAAGTGCTAAAATTTGATGATTTTTCCGCAAATTCGTTCTAATTGCACAATAAATATAAACCAAGTTTTAGTTCTAGCGGTTCTCGTGTGCATTTATTCTAATCAGATTCTGTAGCGTGTATGCTATTAAAATTCATATGCAATTCTACAATTTACTAACTGTGCATTTGATTTACCACAGTTTTCTATTGCATAACGACTTGATCTCAAGGTGCTAAAGCAGGTATGCGTTCGATATATATATATATATATATATATATATCTTCTAACGTATCTCCTTACATTACTATTCGTTTTTGCTAACACCCTAATATTTCAAAATGACCAGTATCTTTGCATCTACAAATCATATTTTTCATTTATCTTTGATCCACAGCAACCTTGCCGGTTTCCTGGAAATATAAATTAAACACCGAAGAATGTCGTAGCTATCCCTGTTAATCTCACATATATGTAAAATTTTCTGACCAATTGTTGTAAATTAATTAACTGATTTTTTTTATAAAAATTTATTATTTAAAATTAATCAGCTAACCATTCAATTTTGATGGCTAAGCTCCATTAAGGGCTTTTAGGAATCCAAAATCTTTTGCATCAATATCTATGAGTTAGACCGTTTTCAATATAACTGTAACAACATTAATAAGAATTCTCAAAAATTCTGTAGCGATCGGCTAAAAGATTCGCTTGATAAATAAAAACGAATTTAACAAATAATGTTTCAATATGGCATATATATATTATCTCAACAAATACCAACCCGTCTTAGGAGAACTGCGCCTTTAAGTTAGCTAACCAGTTTTCTTGGTGATAATGTATATATGTATTCTGCAATGCAATTAATTGCCACATTTAAAACATCATAGGGTAACCGTAGGGTAAAATAGTTAAATAATAGAGTAGAGTATTAGTTAGTCGTAGGTAAGAATAACCTCAAATGAATAAAAATTATCAAATGTTCTCCTGGTCGCTTAATACACACTTCTCATAACCTAAATTATAGTCACTTTGTTGCCAAGTAACACTAATTTTTTATGCTGATAAAATAATTAAAGAATTTAATTAGTTGTTATTATTCTACATAATCGTTGCTAATATGTTACTATATTGCTGTTATTATTATTGTAACTAAAAATAAACGAAGCGTTACTGAATATAACTCATCTTCAGCTATTTTTAACGTCAATTAAATAAAAAATTTTTGATGTTCTTTGACATTTGGCTATAGCCCTGGTCAATGTTTGCGTGTGCTATTGAGTGGGGGAGGGTGGTTTCGGCCTGTCAATTGACTAGAAAGTTCCGAGCTAATGGACTTTCTGCGTGGGGTTCCACCGAGGAGCCTCTTGCTTAGGCAGAGGCTGAGCACCACCTTTCGTATACCGACCCATCTTCAGCCTCCACAACCGCAACTTTCCAGGCCTCCACTCACCACTACCACACCACCACTTTTTTATTGTGCTGACTGTGCTTGTGCCGGGATTAGATCTCTGCACCAACCCAAGTTAATACAAGGGTCCTAACCCCCAGGACTACGGACGTTGGGCATAAAATTATAATTATAAATTACAATCGTATTATATAGTTACGTTAACTACCTTAATAATTACAAAAAAAACGCTTTTGATTAAAATAGGACCATTTTTGAAAACCAATACTGTTAAACATTTTTCACCAATAAAAAATGCACACTCACAAGCACATTAACTGTATTAAAAAGTCGTCAGTCGTCGCAGAGACGCTGCATTTTTAACTCGTAGTTTGGCATTGAATTAACCTTAACACGCCCATATAATAGTGACGATATATATATTGCGATATGACGTTGTTGCACCGGATCAACAAATAAGTCCAGAGATCTCCTCGTTCAATTTTGTTAAATTGCACCACTTGTAATTGATAATCGCAAGCCAGCAAAAACCGGGGAAAAAACATTTTTTGAAAGGAGTAATACAAAAAAAAAGAAAAAAAAAGAAGGCAATTCCAGCGGAGAATAGCAGTGGCAATGTGTTTCATTTCATATCACTAATTTCCAGAATTTTAGTTTAAATAATCAAATTTTAGCTCAGACATCAATCGGAATCTCAAAGTAGAATGGCCTATTACCATGAGTGTGGGTTAATGGGATCGGAGTTGCCCGAGAGGTTAGAGCATCAGTCTCTCTCCTCTATGTGCCGGAGATCGAATCTTACCATTAGGCATACATTTATGTGTGCCTGGGTATCTCGATCCGCCCAGAAAACAACGCTGTTTTCCATTAGCAGTGACCGAAATATGCCATTTTCGCGCATGCTCGGCGAACCCTTTTTTGTGTATAAAAAAACCAAGTGTGTTCAAAATATTTTAACATTATTTAAAAAAAAATACAAATAATTTTGACTGAGCTTTGATGCCAATAAAAATTAACCAGGAAGTGGCAGAAATGAGAGACTCTCAAGAAATTATGGGAATTCTCGCACATTAACTTTGTTAAAATAAACTTAAATAAAAATTTACAAATTTTTGGGTCATAAAGTGGCGGAGTTGGGAGGTGAAAGGTACTTTTCTGGGGACCATTTTGAAAAATCGTACCGGGGTTTGCAGGATATTGTCTAAAACAGCTAATAACGTGATTGAAAATTAATGTCAAATAATAATAATCTTAACGTAAAATTAAATTATGGGCAAGATGACAGGGTTGCCCGATCAGGGTCTTGTTTGAACTTAAGTTTTCTATTGTCCCAAATTTCAAGTGTGCAAAATTTTGACAGGCTGTGATATTTGGTTTGTCCGCTAGCGTGCCCAGACGGACTAATAGATGGACATTCACGATGATCACATAGGTCGAGGCTCTGTCAAATATCTAAAAAAAATTGATAGTAAATATCAATATCAGCAGCTCTAATTCAGACTTTCATTGACCCCTTGTCCTCAACGTCATTGACCCCTTGAGACGTTTTAGATGACCCAAGAAGTACCTCCTGATCTTGTATAGGTATCAAATTAAGGATCAAATCTCACCTTTGGATGAAACAAAAAGCTTGAATAGTTTGTCTAATTTTTCTATTTTCGTGACTTTTATACTAAAAACCTAGACAACGGTTTATTATAACAGGTGCTCCAAACACGTAGATCTCACATAAATTACTGAAAGTATTGCTAGATTATTAATATTTACTTATCCTATTTAATTACACGTGTCGATTATTAGCAAAATTTTAAATTAAAATTACAATTTACTATTAGTTTCTCAATACTATTGTTTCGGTTTATTACAAACATTTCCCCTCCTATTCATTATGTGTTAAGTATTCCCTATGACTTTGTCAAAACATACATTTGATTTATTTACAGATGCGACCTTATTCAATATTGAGAAAATATACTACTCGCTTTTGTTGCGGCGTCAAGACTATCAAAGGATCGATCCATTCTTGGCATCTTCCTTCCCTGCAACTCTGTGCGGCTGGAGGGATGTCGGGGTAAATTCTATAAAAACAATCGACGTTTAATTGTTTTGAAACATTAAAACAAAACTTTACACCTCTACAAATAGAAACAATAGAAACAAAACAAAACAAAAACAAGAAAGAAACAAATTTGAAATTCAAACATTCGATTAGTGAAAAAATCTACTTAAGACCAAAATAGAATTTGGAAAATTTGTTTTGACTCACCTTGCGCTTTCCTTTTGTTTCTGGCTCAGGAGGTGTAATTACAGAGAAAACAAAATTCCTTGAGTTCGCTTTTGCAGAATTATTTGATTCGCCGCCCTTTGTCATTTCTGCAATTTTTGATAGCTCTGAAGTCCCTCTGGCTAAGAACGAACCACGTTTTATCTAAAAAAAATATATAGTTTTTAAAGTATTTCAAAATTCTGATATTTCAAATCATTTAGCTATTTTTTCCATTAGTATTATGTTTAAATTTGCAAAGACATACCTTCAGTATGGGATCGTCCGGAGAGGCAAAAATTGCTGAACTCCGTCTGGAGGTCAACGACTCAGCAGAGAGTTCAAGGGTCAATGACTCTGAGAAGGAGATTGAACTGGACAATTGTGACTGTGAGTCAAAAAAGGAGCAACTCCGCTCAATTTTTTTCAGTGCCGATTTTCCCAATTTAAAGTACTTGCTTTTCTCTAGAAACAATTTCTGCGAGTCTTCTTCTGAATCAACTTGCGTCGAGTCTTGCGCCGCTTGAGAATTCTCCTTAAGCCAACGGGCCTTCTCTGCTTTTTCTTCTTGCCAATTTCGCTCTGCCTCATCATCAAGGGCTAATGCGCCGCATTCTCCAATGCCACCACCCGAAATCATGTCCATGTTAAAATTATCTAAAATAAATTTTCCGAAATAAATTATTTCAATTAGGTAATTAGTAATTGGTTAAAATTTGAAGCATATAAGTTTGATTATTATAACTCTATTAATTTAAAAATCTAATACTTTGACTAGACCATCAACACAACACTTTCACATGCCCCCGTAATTAGCTGACATTTTACTGGCTTGTGTATATTAAAGAAATTTGTCAAACTTAACTTAAATGACCAATTAAATTAAAATTACCAATTTGCTTCCACTTGAACTGCTTTGCTCGTAACTCGCCCTCCCCATGCAAATCTCCGTCTTCTAAAAGGGCGTTCTGCAAAACTCGAATCTGTCGATCGTCGTCATCAATAAGGTTCTTGACGTGTTGTTGACCTAATTGATGGCGTAGGGCCTCTTCGTCAAAAATTTCTTCATCCCCATCTTCATCGTCCATTTGGTCAAGACCGCGCTCATCCTCATCGGCAGATCCATCCTCACTACCGGATAATTCTGCCTCATTTTCAACAAACTCTCGTCGAATTTTGCCTAATTTTGAAACTATCCCCTTTTTATCCTTCGGTTTTGAAATAGGAATTTCATTTTCTTCACTGTCGTAACCACGCTCAATATTCTTAGTAAATTCTTTTTGGGCATCAATTTTAACAGTTTTGTATTTTTGAGCTTGAATGTCTTCTTCTTCATCATCTAAGAAATAATAATTTTGTTTAAGTATATATTGCGTTTCTCATAAAATGCTAAACCATTAACATATAAAGATTCGCACAAAGAATATTTTGAATAATGAAATGCTAGTAAAATAAGCAGTTTATGAATTGTATCTCTGATAGCAGGTTATTTTTAATTGTAGAACTCCGTCTTCGTGTATTCAAATATCCATTTATTCATTGATATGCCCGCACCAGCGTGGTAAAACTACCTTATTTTATTATAAAACAAACAGCCCCGTTCATGACAGTGGTCACTTAAGGAACGTTTGACTAAAATATTCAAAGTTTCAATGTCAATTTCCAAACTTTGAAAAAAATTAGTGTCAGTTGAACTTTCGACGTTTTAGTCAAGCATTTCTTAAATGGCTTCAGTCGAGCGCCGGGGTTGTTTGGCTCGAATTTGTCTTCTTTTTTTTTGGTGGAAATATTAGTTTACACGTAATAGAAAAGCACTACTAAAATTAACGATATTTAAAAATTATAATGACTGATTGTGAAATATTAAACTGCTTTATCTATGCACGTATTGATGCACTGAATTTAATTCTGGAATTGTAATTGTATAGCATAATTTGCAACAAACACTGAATGCGATTCTAGGTTCAATTACAACTATGTAAGTGCGTTGAGTGTAATAACTGTTGCTGTCACCAAGAATTTTTAATAAAGAAATTTTTAAGTTATGAATATGTTGTATTTTTTGAGCAATTTTTCTTAGTTCGAAGTTTTAGAAACTTAAATTACCCGTCCACTAGCTAGGAGTTTATTTTTTGAATGTTTACCTGAAAATTGTAGACGCCTATTCTTCTTGACTTTGCGTCTCATGGGTAACTCATTTTCCTCATGCTCGCTATCTGATTGGTTTTCATTGTTGAATTGTTGTTCAAATTGGAGTTTTGTCTTTTTCAATGTATCACGCTCAATTTTTGGCGTTGTCGTGACAATTTCGGAGGAATCGGCCTCCAGTGCTTGTGTTTTATTGCAAACAGGGGTCTGTGAGCTAAATGCAAGACACTGCGATTCTGCTGGTGTGAGCGGTGTTTGGGTAGGAAATATCCCAGAACATATGCTCGCAAGGTCCTGAGACGTGTTTTCTGGTAACGAGTTCCCCACCAGTTTAGCAATTTCCATTGGCAGTGTAGTCATGGTCGGAGTAGAAGGCATATCCTGCCGAAAACTGTCCAGCGCTGCTTCAGAATCAAACCTAGTCAAATTGGTAGCTGGAGGATACTTAGGCTTCGTCACACCTGAATCCCATTGTTCCGATGTTGCAAAGTCCTGAAAAATGAGAATATTTTAATAGATTCCAGGATCTACTTCTGTCTTATACAATTTAAGCGGAATGCTCTTATTATAAGTGTGTGCATGACCGATGGTTCTCACAATTATTTGTTGGCATTTCTGCTATCCACTATGTTGTACACTACGGTTACGGAAAGAAACTATTTAGAAACAGCATCAACGTTTTTTAAACTTGTCTATTTGTTTTCATTTTATGCAAGTATATAATAGGGAAAAGTCCTGCACTATTATAAAAGTTCTTTAAAAGGATGCCTTCAAAATACATAAGCTAAGTCTCTAAGTTTACTACTATCCATAACGGGCTCGTTTGGCTTATTATAAATATATAATAGTAAAGTGTAAAGTGACTATTTCCGCTGAGGCACAAAGACGCTCTAAGATAGTTTTGAGCAATTGAGCATTTTAAGTTTTAATTGTTTATAAATTAAATAAGCCCGTCCTAGGACAGGAGGATTAACCCTTAGTTCCTCTTTTTCGCGATCTTAAAAGCTTAGTTTGTGAAATTTGAAAATGGAAGCTCATCTTTGATGCTATGAGTTTAATTAAATAGATTGACTTTACCTCTAGAAGAGCGACTGAATGCGGTGGAATTCTCGGCGAATTAATAATTGGTTCATCCATAAGCTTTGTAAATTCCCTTTGCGCAGGCGTAAATAGGGGTGATTCTTGTGAGTTCATATGGAAGAGGTCCATTTGTGATGAAAATGGTTGCGTACTCTGTAGCTGTTCTAAATTATCAATATCATCTACGACACTGAGCTTTTGCGAGTCTACTGTTTTCGTGTCTTCGGTAAGTCCTGACGGAAGTAGTTCTACTGTAATGCCTCTCTCTTTAGTAGGGGACTTCGTTTCAATAGGGAGTCCGTCCTCTTCGTCTGAAGAATCAACGACGGCCTTAACGCGCCGAAACTGTTTTTGCGACGTCTGATTTTCAGTTTTAGTAAGCTCATCTTCACACTCATTTTCAGCTGACATTTCAGCATCTGAATTCTCGTTGTCTGCGTCGTCATCTTCTTCGCTTAACTCTGAACAGGAAACTTCGGCTTCTTCATCTACAAAGGCGGACTTCATACGTTTTTTCTTCCTACGAAGGGCCTCCCGAAGAGCTTCTGTCTCCTCGTCGGTTACATCCGGTTCGGATTCAGTAGAGTACTCTGTGTTTTCCAAGAATTCTTCAGCTTCGTCTAGCTCTTCTTTTTCAACGCTTTCTGTGTTATAGTTTGGAATTTTTTTCATTTTATCTTCGTACTCTTTTGCCTTAGTTGCACGAATTTTTGCCTGCAACCTCTCTCTCAATTGGCTAAATTTGAGACCCGGTGGGGTTTTGGTAGCTGGCAAAGCAGCGGCGGTTGCGTCTCTTTCAACTTCGCTTACGTTTTGCACATAATTGACGTTGCTAACGGTTGAATTCTGATTACCCTGAGAATCTTCTTCCTTAGTTGTTACTCTGAAAGAAACATCAAACAATATTTTACTAATATGTCGGGCTTATTATATATATTACGCTTCTCCAGTTAGGTATAGAATAATTTTAACAGTATTGTTTTAAAAGCTGAATTTTAGTATTAGATGCTACGACACAATTTACTAGGCTCAATAACAAGCACACGAGGGCATGGGCCATTAGAGTGCATCCCATAATAATTGAGTTGCTCTTACGTAAAATAAAATTTTTGAGTTTCGTTAGTTTGTGAAGACACTTGTTATTTGTACATCCAAACAAGCCCGCTCTGAATGAGCGATTGAAAGTTCAAGAATGCCTTTTAACCTGTGTTCTGCTTTGGACTTGCCAGTTTAGCTACTCGGTAAAATAAAATATTAAAGCACTTAACTGTAAATTCAATGGAACGCTAATGCAAATTTGTAATTTCCGCCCCATTAAATATCTTAATTGTACTTAATTGTACGAGTTAAAATTTATGTATTCAAAATAAAAACGTATTTAGTGCAAAATTATGTGGATCAAAATCCAAAAAGTATTTCAGTGACTGATAGTTGTAGTAGAAGTAAAATGTGTAGACTTACGTAACAATAAAATGTTGCTCCGTAGGCTTCTTAACAGTTGTCGCGTGTTTTAAGAATCGATTTTTGAGGGTGTCAACACCTTGTTCAACTTTGTAGCGCCTTTGTGAGGGGCGTCTTGGTGCTGAAAAATTAATTAAACCAGGCCCTGTTTGAAATGTTGGCTTAAGATTCACTACATCTGCATATGCTGGATCCTTTGACAATAACTCTCGCAAACTTATTCTGGGCGGTTTGGGTTTAACATTTTCTTCATATTCTTGTAGCGATACTTCTTGGGCTTCAAAACTTTTTTCTAGGCATAATGTAGAACAAATTTTATTTTCCTTAGCCTTAGAAGCCGTCTCGTTTGCGGAAGAATCGTTTGTAGCTGACAAAGATGTAGATTCGTTGGGTTGAAATTCAGTTTCTTCCATTTGCAAACTAAATTCAATATTCTCGGTTGCAGACAATTTGTTATTTTGCGCATTATTTGCGCCATTTTCATCCAACATTTGATTTGAAATACCTAAGTCTGACACTTGTGCATTATTTTCATCTGGCCCAATATTGTCCAAACTAAGGTCAGTCATGAAAAATTCATCCAATTTATTAAAAGCATCGTTTACTGCAGTTTCACTTTCTAAGTTTTCTGTGGAGTCGCATGCCCAACCCTCTACTTTTTTAGAGGGCAATTCTTGCTCAAGTGTAGATAAATCCAGTGCAGGCGTAGTTGGAGGACGGATTTCTTTAAGCTTTGGATTGTAAAATTCCGCCTTTGCTTGTCTTCGTTTGGCTAAAAATTCTGCTAGGCTCAGAGCCTTGGGCTTCTCATAAGGAAGGGCAACCGCTTGCTCACGAATTAGCTTCTGCGTCTTGCTCAAAGTCTCCTTCAATTCTTTCTCACGCTTCTTGACGCTCACCTTTTTTGGCATTTCATGCGTAGACGACTTTTTATTTTTGGGTTTAGCAACTTTTTGCTCTTTTGGGTGATCAAATTCTGGAATAGAGGGTAAACAGTCGTCTGAATCAGAACTTCCATCTGCGACGGAAGGATCATGATTGTTGGGAATAGAGGGCAAACAATCGTCTGAATCCGAATTTCCATGTGCAGCAGAATGATGGTCAATATTGTTTTGAACGACCGGATCATCGTCAGAATCTACTAAGGCTTTCCACGTTGTTTGGTTTTCTTGACGCTCAGACGCAGTGCTACAGTGCGAACTTCTTTTGCCGTTGAGAGACTCCTTTGAGTCATCATGTTCTGATTCTGTATCGCTCCAGTATGATTTTTGTAATCTAGCCTTGTTCCCTTGGCTGAATAAAAAACATAACTAATTAATCACAAAGCAATACATTTCCTGAGTCAACAAACCCATCAAAAAAAAATTCAACAATATGAATATGGATAATTTTAGAACTATCTCACAACAAAACGAGATTAATATAACAGAAAACTATTAACAGAAAGTGCTATGACAAAATTTGGAGTCCTACTGCAATAAACTTTCATAATTTCAAACTTAAAAGCATTTTAGTATTAGATAATTTATCTATATAGCTTTCAATTTTCAAGTTCAGCAATGTGATATGTGCTTTATGAATTGGATATATGAAAAATAACTACAAAAATGAACTAAATTTTCTATGCATGCATTACATCTTTGACTGTGCCAATCATCTCGTTAGTTTTATAGCTAGATTATACATAAATTCATTCGTCAACAAAACGAAAAGTTTTTTGAACGAAAATATTTGCTGACAAACAATAGTGCTGACAACAATGCATTCGTCAACAAAACGTTTTCTTTAACGAAAGTTTACTAACAATAAGTTATTCATTTATACTAAGAAGTAACTCACTAGAAAGTCATGTACCTATGCATGGTTGGTTGGAACTGTGAAAATGAAAAAATTACATATACTGAAGTATGGTAATGTTTTAAACAGTTTGAAGCAATTAATTTACGTATACACTAATCTAATTTATAATTTTGAAAATTCTTAAGAACAAGACAACTAAACTAAATTATATGAGTTGAGATTCGCAAATTCAACATTTACGGGAATCAAGTCCAATTATAGAGACGCCATGACAAATTTTGCTTAACATCTGCTAAACACATTGTTCTTGGGAAAATATGTCTGCATTAAAGAACATTAAGACTTACATTGATTTTCTATTTTCAGTGGATTCTGGAGTTTTCTCTACTGTCTCCTGTGCATCCGTTTTGTCCGACTTCTTATCCGATTCGGAATCATCATCATCGGAACCAATCATGTTCCTTCTTTTTCGGCCGGATTTGCATTTGCGAACCAAAATTTCGGAATCACCATCTGAGTCCGAATTGACAAAATCATTACGATTTTCTTCATAATCCAATGTTTCGCCATGATGGCAATTATCCGAGAAAATCCTTTTATTTATGGCTTCTTGCATGATTTTTTCACTTCGACTAGAGCCATCTGATTCTGAATGTTGTTCTGATATGTCCTGGTCCTTTGAAACAATTGGAAATTCCAAGTCAATTATTATACTGTGAATTTTGTATCACCTCAATCCAATATTTTGTAATTTTTGCATCATGTTAATCATATACTTTGATTTGTTTATTATATGCATGTGATACCTTGCATTATATGGCTAATATAACATAACAACTATTCCTTTAAATTAATGGAATTAGTGTTAATAATATATTTATTGTGATTACTACAGTAAATGTGTTAAACATTAATTTATTAGCATTACTAGATGTAATGCTAATCCTAATATTCCTAATTCCTAATGTTATATTAGGAATGCTAATAAATATAGTCTAGGCACTAACTCTAAGTTACGCAGTGTACATTGCATAAATCTGTAAAAGAATAAATGTGATACTAAGTTATATTGCGTGTGGTGATGCTCAAAATATACTATAGAATCCAAATATGTGGCAGAAAGTTAAATGAACTTACCATATTTGTAACCGGTGTTGCTGGTGGACCAACCTGAATTTTCCTGAGAGCTGTAACTCTGTAACACTAAACGAAGTATTCGGCAAATTTGCAACGGCCTAACTAAGTATTGATGTTAGTCCTATACAAAACTGTCCATATGATAATGTGTAACTCAAGAAAACATAAAGTATCAAAGTTTGAAAGGAAAGGCTAAACAGAAAATAATAATAGAACTGAAACTTTAAGCGGGATGTTTGCCGCCTCAATAATTCAAACTAAGTAAAAGATGTTTTATGTTTCTTCGCTCAAAAATGAAACTTGTCTGCCTTTTTTGGTTCATAAATATCAAAGCAAATAGCAGGACCTTAAAACAGAACCTGAAACAATGGGCCTGAAAGGGCTTAAAATATATGCATACTTTAAGTATGCATATATTATGATACTTATAACAAGGCTTAAACAATAAAAGGGCCTAACATATTTAACATAAAATTACAAATTTATCTTAAATTCAAGTAAAGTTACAATCAATATGCTCACATGTTTTGCATAAATAAAAGTTTGTGTTTAGATTATAATTTTAGGCTACTAAAAGTTGGTTTAAAGTTGCCTTTTTTGATGTATTAAACACAGGTAATGTATTAAACGGTATTGTTCTTGCTTCAATGCATATCTAAGGTTTATTTTTATTTTTTAACTTTGGTTAATGTAACATTTTTACCAATACTAGAATTTATATAAATGAAAAATAGTGTTGAGGATTTTCCATATCGTGCAGCTAGTGGGAACGAGTGTTGAAGCAAATTGTTTTTGAGAAAATAATTTGCAATTTTGAGGAAAAGCATCTAAAGATGATTTTTGCAATATGTGAATTGTTCGACTATTTTTTTTTATTGTCTACTCACCCTGATGTTTATTTTGCTACGAACAGTTTACATACGTGTCAGGTTACTGCAGAGTAAAATTACGATTCTATTTAAAGAGACGTTGCTCAAGAATGTAATTATTGAATTCATGGCGAGGCGTGAAATCTTTAAAATATACTTCATACTGTACTAATGCGCAATAATGTCTAGTGTCGTTTTTAAAGCATTAAAAGAATAAGATTGTGCAAATTACGAGTGGTAACTATTTAGAAATCAATGAAAAATGAGTTAGGTTGTTATTACAGTTTGTGGATTGTATAAGACTTGTGATTTAATATATTTATATATATACAAAAGTAAGTGCTCAATACTTAATTTGAAGCACGCAGGTTAGGTACATACCTCTGTGAACTTTCAACTGTAAATTTATATTTCATCATTATAGCGGAAAGCTCACATTTTAAATTTGTATTGCCCTAATTCAAAATTATCCGATATATTAGTGAAAGAAAAACCTAGACAAGTATCAAAGGTTACGTGTGGTCCTTTACTATTATGCAATGCGTGCTAATTGGTACAATGCTATAAAGCACTTACGATAAATTTGACCTTTAGAATTTTAGAATTTCGCGTGACTTCAGCGCGGACACAACGGCTCCTGAACCCGAGATTATCAGATTGAGCTTGCAATTGTTAATATAACTATTCAATTTGTTTAATTGGCAATTGATATCAAAGCAGTAGGTATACTAAATTATTCAGAGCATGCACGTAGTTGAAAAGCAACAATGTGCATTCATTCACAAAATTGGGGTATCAGGTTTTACATTTCTTTAAATAGCAGATTGTGGCAATCATTCTTAATGTCTTCTTCATGAGAATCAAATTGTGCTGTAATACACGTAGAAAAGTATGAAGCAACAAAAACTACTAGCGGTAAACGATTATCTATAACACTATATATGTGTTCATTTAATGTATTTTTATTGTATTTTTGTAGCAATAAAATAACGATATATGCTATAAACATTAGCTTGTCTTTAAGATAATTTTTTTAATTTCAAAGAATTGCCTACTTCAAAATAATAAAAATCCATGGTAACTAATATAGGAATAGATTTTTAGCGTGAAAATGAGCATTACTATTTTCTAAAACATATCCAAAGAACACCGTTTCAGCTCAAGAGTATTTTCAATAAACCCCCTCCTATTACAATAAGTATTTTAGAAATATAAAATATTTCAATAAATATACATTTTACTATTTTTATTAGAAATGTTTTGATAATTACTTGGAATTATAACAATTGGTAAAGGTCTGTATTTTGGGTGTAACCCTTTGCCTTCACCACATTGCTCGTTCGCATGCAGAAGAGGAAGAGACGTGTGAAAACCAATTGGAGACCTGGAAGAAGCGTGCGAAGTGTGCGGAGGGGAGGTTCTATGAATTAGTGTCCGGCACAAAAGTGACACAAGACAAGAAAACAGGGTTTTACACTGCCATAACCTGCGAAGGCAAAACGGGCATCATAGTCTGCCCTGATGGAGAAAGCATTGAGATACAGGAAGCTGACTACGGCAGGCAAAACAGGAAAACTTGTCCAAATCCTTCCATATTAACAACCGACTGCACATCGGCAAATGCTACAAGACTAGCAAAGAAAGAGTAAGTCAAATTTACTTATTTAATGTTATACAGACCCAAATAAACATTATCTTACATAACTTCGCTAAGTTTAATATTTATAGTAAATGATGTATATGACAAAAGTTTCCAACTAGTAGCGTATCCCAATCAGTTAGCGTAACTGTAAGTAGCGTAGTGTCTCTCAATCAGCGGCTTGCCTCAATGCCTTTGCTCGATAATAGTGGCGCATTAGTAATGCTAGCGAATTTCAGTATTCAAATTTCAAATCAAAGTAACTTTTACAACGGTTCGGTTTTAGGTTAGGCTTACTATGCTACATGTAATTACTGAATACTTGGCAAATGTAAATGTAAGAAATTTCATTTCACTCCCCAAAGAATAGTAAGCCTACTATTTGTAAACCAAAGATTTGATTCACCTAGTCCAATCTAGGTGAACATTCATTTGAACTTATTCAAAGTTTAAAATGATGTGGTAATTGAATTTGTTGAAATTAAAATTTTAAAATTAATAACTGTATTACACGCTTGCTTAATATATTGATTTATCATAAAATTTTCAACCAAGTTTTGTCTTTAGATGTACAGATGAAGAAACTTGCCATATTGATGCTGCCAATTGTGTATTCGGAGATCCCTGTCATGGTACCTACAAGTATTTGACCATCGTGTACACTTGTGTACCTAAAGCTGACGCTGAGGGTAGGCAGAAATCATCGAGTACAATAAAAATTAAGCCGACCAAGAAGGCACGGGGCTAGACTTAAGGTGAAGATGAGAACATCAGTGCAGTGGCATAAGTTCTATTTTTAAACTTAATAAACCGTTGCAAACGCACGTAACATAAGTAGCGTATTGAACTAATGCAAATGAATTTGACCAATAAGACCCCGAAAAC
>VYYI01000220.1:27949-40005 GCA_021029175.1 Bilobella aurantiaca | reverse complement strand
AAAACCTAAACTTTCCAAAATGCTTTTAGGATTGATTTGTATATAATCAAATTTGGTATTTTTATTGTGTATGCGTACTGCTAGAATTTCATTGGTTTGGTTCACTTTAAATTCAAATTTTACCTCTGTTTCAGATTCTTTGCTGTTTAAGTTTGTCATCCATTCTAAGATAGTCTTATTATTTTCAGTTTGATTAACGTTAACAATAGACATAATTGGATCATACTGTAGCTGTAAATAGCAATCTTGTACATGTAATGCCTGTGACTCAGGTTGAACTTGAATAAAACTATCTAATAAACCTACTTCAAATCTTTTCACTTTACAATTTAAAACTTTGCCTAATTTATTAGTGAAATTAAATGGATTATTTTCTGGAAAGTATTGTAGCCCTAAATTGCTTACTAGTGTTACTGTGTAGCTTTCGCTTACTTCTTCTGAGTGCTGATAGTATGACATTTGATAATCTTTGAAGATTGCTATAAGGTATTTGAATTCCAGAAGGAGCTATTGAACCGTTTGGTTTTCTAATGTGAAATATTTCCTTTTTCCCTCTTCCTATTGTTGTAAACGTAATGTAACCACACTTTAGTCTAGCAATCATGTTCCACTGGAAGGTAAATTTTAAACTAACCAACTTTCTGTAATTCAGCCTCATTAAATCCTCCTTGAACTACCTCCCCATTCTCATCTTTTAAAATATACGTTGGCGGGTACGTATCTTGAACTTTATCAATCAAAAATGTTTCGGTTGTCCATGATTGAGTAGATGACTTTTCAAAAAGTAACTTCACCCTACTAATTCTAACCCTTGTACCAACCGCAAATTTGGGCTTAATTTTTTCTCTAAACATTTGTTTCCCGTATAACCTAACCCAAACGTCTCCTTGATTATGAATACCAACATCATTCGGTTTCATTCCATGACTAGAGTGAATAGAATTATTATAACTATTTTCCAAATCTTGTATAATGTTGATCCATTTTGTAGTTTTTTTCGAATAAAAATAACGCATTAATCGATCTCTAAGAACTCTATTAACCCTTTCAACTCCAGCCACCTAAAACAAAATTAGAATTTGAAATTGAAAATATTGCATTTTTTTTTTTGTAATTACCTTAATATGGCTAAATGAGTTGAACTGAATAATTCCCTGCTTCCGGTACCACTCTTGATTTTGCTTGGATGTAAACTCTCCTCCTTTAACAAAGGCAAATGTAAAAAGGATTAATAATTTTTGACAAGTTTTTACCTTGATCTGTTTGTAATAGAACTGGAACAACACCCTAATAGAATAAAATTAATGTAAATTAAATGTACAGATCAACCTTTTAAAATTACCTTGCTTCTCTTAAGAATCCTTTCAAATCCCTTTATAGTGGAAAGGCTCGATTTATCTTTCAATGCTTCAAGATATATTCGTTTTGAGAAACCGTCCTGTACAGTATTAATGCTGTGTTAAATGAATTAGCAAAATAGTTTTAAATTGAAAACAGACCTGAACTACTAGCATGTATTGATTATAGTTGTTTTCCTTTCCAGCATATTGAACCATATAAAGCAAATCTGCAAGCCACTATTACAGCAAAGGAAGTTATTATAAATTGGAGATTTTCTTAGTTAAAGCATTACCTGATAATTTACGAAATTAATTTGCACTCTCCTTCGTTGAAATGTTTTTCGTGCAGGAACAAATAAACTGTAACTGTCAATAGCAGCCAAATGTTTCATTACTTGTTTGGAATCTTTGATTAATTTTCTATTTTGGATAAACCTTTTTGCACCTTCAAAACTACCACTTAATCTTGGATTAGCATAAGTTCTGTGCACGTATGCTCTGCTGATATTTTTGTCCATCTTCCACAATTATATTTTTACAAATGAAACTTTAAATTACAATTTTGAATGTTATATACATAGATTTACAACAAATATGATAATGTGCCGAAATATCAGAATACACCATAAATATATCATATATGTCATATATTTGAAGTCAGGTTGTCTACTGCACTACCACTATGCAATTCATTCTCAAAGATATTGTTGAAATAATGGTTTAATATTACTTACAAATAACAAATTACTTGTTTGTATTATTATAGAGTTCTTGTCATATGTTTCGTTGAAATAATTTTTAAAAAAAATTCCCAGTGCCATACAGCAATTAGTTAATTACGCAAAGCATTTCTACTCTAACCAAAATTTGATAGTGTGACCTAACCCACAGCAATCTAGCTCGGAAGTTAATCTATGGTTTTCTCAAACAATGTGGTTTATATACTTCATATTTAGCTTTATTTATTTTATCTAGCATAATTATTGACCGAGTTAACATTAACCTATCCCTACTAATTTAAAAGTCATTGGGCATTTGGTCAGTGAAGTTTTGAGGAACCTATTTGGAACCAAGTGTTAAAAATTTTCAAAATTGTCTTCATCATCATTCCCTCTCTATCGATATACAACAAACAAGGATTTTTTCCCAGGTATGTATAAATTTTTTATAAAAACCTAATTATCTACCTAAAACTAAACTTGTAAATCTTTTAATGGAGACTACTCAGTATGGTCTGAGTTGTTTTCAAACATGTTCAAACAGGAAACTTCAGTTACTGTAACAGTAACAAATAGCAAAATTCGGATCAAGTTGACAGATAAGAACGATATGTTCTCGTACTCGTTCGAAAATAATGATGCAGTTCTTGGCTTACTGCTGTGCTACTCCCCAGCAGCGAATTTTCTAGAAAGTTATCACTGTGAGCATATAGTATATAGCCATGGTATATCTAATTTGGTATTACCCCCTAATTTTGAAGCAGAAGATACGATAATTTCGTATAAATTTTTTAAAAAAGACGAAAGATTAGTTTACGATATTGAAGTCAGAACAGGGAATTATATTAAATTTACCGACTGCAACTCACAAATTGTAAACAATATCTTCGATTTGTTGGCGTATATTGTAATTTTCTCCGAGGGGTATTTAGGACTTCGAGAATACCCCAGAAAAAACAGACCCGATGGTGATTATTGGCCTTATATTTAAGAAATTTAGCAATTAAGCTAAATATTCAAATAGGAATAGAAATATTCAAATTATAATTTACAAAAAGAGCATAATAAATCAGATTGATTTTTGAAAAAAAGAATGAACTGAATGACTTTGGTGTATGCTCATGTACGGTCTAGAACTTTTATTGAAGCGCTTTTTGGATTACACAATGTAATCCCGATGAACAAGTGTTAGAGGTTCACAACGTTCAAATTTCATAGTTACGCTAAAATTCAAAAAAGCAATAGTACAAAATTGAAATGTTAATGTTTGGTTTTTTTTTAAAACATTGTTTCTAAAAATTATACAATTTCAAAAGGATTGTTACAACATGCTTGTTGAATAAAATAAACCAATGCAACTGCGTCAAATAAAAGACACTTTTAATCGTGTTTAATAATTGTTGCTAAAATTTAAAACTCCTATGCGCGAAAACATCTCACCTGTCAAAATCAGTCATCTCACCTGTCAAAATAACTCTTCTCACCTGTTCAAAATCAATTGAATTAATTTGGCATCTCCATAATTAAAATGTGCTCAATATACCAAAACTGCCTTTTGTGTATCTCAAACAATTGTTTTTGGATCGAAAGCGATCGGGTTGAAAGTTGCGTGAAAAATATTCCTGAAGATCAATGGATTTCAAAAGTCTATTCTAAAGGAGGACATTTAGCATGTTTTTCAAAGGATCCAATTTCGGAACCAATTTATTCTGACAGCGGATTTGCTTGGATTTACATAGGTTTTGGTATGTTAAAAAATAATGATGTGATGTGTTTTTAAAACAATAAATTTATAAGGAATGACATAATTATTGTTGTGTATTTTTATATAGTTGCTGTTGGAATACTATTGGTAGTTTTTCTTGGGCTAATTGGATGCTGTTTTAAACGAGAAGAATTGCAAAAGGGGTTGGACTTTTGCACATGTTTCGATTGCATAAGTAAAAATTCTGAAATTAAAACTTACTTAAAAATGCTCTAACCCTTTTACAAAAAAAATCTTTTTTTTTTTAGCTAAGTGGAAGCGTAGACAAAAGTCACGACTGTTGACATCAATTTCGAGTTCACGTAAGTTTCATAAAAAACTAATCAAAAATCACTTTTTCCAAGAAGAAAAATAAAATTTAGAACTAGCTCAGTTGGTAGAGGGTTTGCTGATGTGGCATCTGAGAGTGGTTCGAACCCTAGCTGTTGCTTTTTTTTCCTCGTTCTCTCTTTCATTTTTACTTTTCTACATTTAAACAATGATATAATGCATAAATTAATAAAAACTAATAAATTTTAATATTCTTTTCTGTTGAAATTTTTAATTTCCCCGAGTCATGATTCTAATTCGTTTTAATTTTGCATTTTAGTTGACACAGAGTCAGAAAACATCGAATTTACCTCATTCAATGACAAATCAAAATTTCATGGAACACAATTGAAATCACAAAATGATGGAAATATTACTGGCAAAGACACCCCGGTTATTACAGCGGCTTTCCATGTTGGAAGAAGGATACTCAATCCATTTACGTCCACTCCAATGGATCAGGGTAAAGGTAAATCATGAGATTAAAACTTTGCGCTAAAATTTGACTATGGTCATCTATTTATCTTCAAAACTTGAATTCATCATAATAAAATTTTGACATTTAGTAAATGATCATACTCTTAATTGAAACCATGTTTAATAAAAATTTTTTCATTTTTATAGTGCATGTTTCCCCGCCAAATTCACCATCACCAATTCCACCACCTTTAAGTGACCAGACAAATCGTCCAAACATAATTGCTCTCCGTAACCGCTTGATGCCTATCTTGGAATCTCCTAATGATCGGAACGAATAACCATTTGCGAAATAATTATGATACTCTTCCTCATTTCAATTTGCTCAATTATTAAAATCTTAAGAGTAATAAACAGAAATAAAATCTGTAAAATTAATTTAAAAATCGAATGAGGTGGTTAACAAAATTGAGGTAATTAGTAATGAATGATTCCAAATGATTAAATTTGCTCAATTAATACAATCTTTAGAATAATTAACAAACAAATAAATTATCAGTAAACTTACATTTTTTTTTATTTGAAATCTTTATTCAAAATTTTAAGAATTTTTTTAATAACTGTAGATCTTCCTCCATGGCGTACATAATGCGTCAGATTTTCAATCAAAAATTTTTCCATTGGCAATGTAGTTTCATTTGTAAACTTGTATTCTATTTTGTAGGTAAATTTTATTGTTCCAGACATGTATGCCAAAAGGTTTTCCTTGTTGTATGATCCATCTAAACAATATTGCTAACAAAGGTGTAAATTGTAAGGTGTATTGTCTTTTGAAACAATAATACGTATATACTTACCTTAAATTTACAATTTTCAAGGTTTCCTTTAATAAGTGTTTCGTGAACTTTACAAAGAGCTGGGGATTTTCCTCCATTTGCAAAATAAAAGCAAATATTTTCTTGCAAAAAATCCATTATGCTACGATTTTTAGTATTCAGTATGTGCACTACTCCATTTACAAATTTTAACTTTAAAATGGTGTTGCAACACGTACTGAATTCTCCATTTGTTGCAATACTACTCATTTCCAAACAGTAAAATATTTAGTACTAAAGTAAAAAGATCAGTAAAAACATTCTAAAATCATTAACTCAAGTTTGCCACTAATTACAAAGAGCTGGTGATTTTCCTTTATTTGCAAAATAAAAGCAAATATTTTCTTGCAAAAAATCCATTATGCTACGATTTTTAGTATTCAGTATGTGCACTACTCCTTTACAAATTTTAACCTTAAAATACTGTTGCAACACGTACTGAATTCTCCATTTGTTGCAATATCACTCCAAACAGTAAAATATTTAGTATTACAGTAAAAAGATCAGTAAAAACTTTCTAAAATCATTAACTCAAGTTTGCCACGAATTAAAGATATTCGAATATCAGGAGTAATAAAGAAAGAAAACTTTGAATCACTGCTAATTAACAAAATAACCACAAGTTAATTGACAGAGTTGTTTATAATATTGAGGTGAGAACAGGAAACTGTATTAGTCTTGTAGAAAATAATTCACAAGTTATAAATAATGTGTTTGATTTATTAGCCTATGTTACAATCCTCGAAAAACTCGGCCAAGTATGGACTGAGTTGTTTAAAACCTGCTTGGCTAGGATACTTCAGTTGCTGTAACGGTAACAAATAATATGATTCGCATCAAATTAACTGACAAGGACGACTCTTGCTCGTATTCCATCGAAACAACAATGCAGTATTGGGATTGTTGCTCTATTATTCTGAAGTAGCAATATTTTTAGAATCTTATCACTGTGAGCACATCGTCACTAGCATTAGTGTTATAAACAATTTTTTGCCTCCTAATTTTGAGGCCGAAGATACAATAATATGTATAAATTTTTTAAGTTAATTGACAGAGTTGTTTATAATATTGAGATGAGAACAGGAAACTGAGTCAGTTTCGTAGAAAATAATTCACAAGTTTGTGTTTAATTAGCCTATTTTACAATCCTCGAAAACCTCTGCCAAGTGGGGATTACTGTCCATGTTTAAAACATATTATGCAATCATGCAAAATTATCAAATAATAATTTCAAAATAGAATTTACAAAATGTCAATGAAATATGTCAAATATTAAAAGTAATAAATTGGGTTTATTTTTGAAAAAAAAAAGGTTTATTGGAACTATGCTCTCGTATGATGCTATTACTTAAGGTTAGTTACTTAGGGGAGTCCTAACCTGACTTCCTTTGCCTTGCCCGCGGGTCCGGTATTTATACGTTACAATCCGAACCCATGGGGAGGCAGTGGATGCCGGTGGGTGACGGGGAGAAAAAGAGCTCAATTGACCACAAGATCGTATCAAAACCTCAATTAAGTTTCCAGTTTTGAGCTTCCATGCTCCAACATGTAAATATGAAAACTTACATGTGGTGGCTGAGCCAGATTCGTATTCGGCCTTGAAGGCCCTGGACGTTGATAGTCCATGTGCTGGGGCACCGGGGGTACGGGCGACGCCCTTGATGTCTGGGTAGGTACCGTGGTTAATTTGGAATCCATATAAAATGGGCGCATTTGGGAGTACGTATCACTTTCACTTTGTTTCTTAGGACTTTACTTTCACTCCCCAATTTTGCAAATCTAAAGTTCCACTGATTTGCGGAATTTGCTGAATGAAAAGTGGAACATTATTCTTCTCCTAATTTCTCAGTCCCCGCATTGACGACTTTCCATTGTTCATTTCCATTTCTGCCCAATTTCATTTCCATTGCCACGTAACACAACGAGGGCCTCTCTTTATAATTAAGTAACGTTAACGTACTAGGGCTTGTCAGGGAGGCTATTGTCAAAAACCCTATACCGAGATCTGCAATTCCTACTGACGGTAAGGTAGAGGGCTTTTCATTGGTTCATATAACCGTTTATTTTCATTTAATTCAGCAACTAAAGAGAAAGTTTTGACATGAGAGATGAGATTATGAATTAATTAATTTTTGTGAGATTAACGTTTTAGCAAGACGAACTAATGAAAGTAAGCGTATTAACGTTGTGCAAAATTTTGAGCGCAAAATAGTGAAAACACATGGAGTTTTTCTTGAGAGTTCGAAAACAAGTGTTATATCCCGGTTTTGTCGTCAGTTTTAGTTGAAGTTTCGTTGGTGTTTTCTCCAAAATTGTAAAATTGATAAAGTACAAACTAATAGCGATATTGTCAATCAAAAGCATTAATGTTTGACAAAGTAAACATAAAATTTTTCAACTGAATGCAGTTACGGAGGTTAAATCGTGCGCACTGAACTTTTTCGTAACTTTCCAGAAAAATTCATAAAACTACGCCGTAAATTGAATTATAACGTTGTGAAACATTATTAACGTTAATGTTGTAAAAATTGAAATACAGCAATTGTTTAACACGGCAATTTCACAGAATTTTATAAAAAAAAATGTGAAGGTTTCTCTTGAAATATAAAATTTGAAAACAATTTCAGCTAATTTGCACTGAAGTAAATTTTTCTTTTTTTGAAACAATAGTCAGAACTTTGAGAACTAAATGCGCACACTGCGAATATAAAGTTTTTTGTTTTAAATATATGAAATTACGTTTTGATAATTACTTTACTATATGATTATTTCCATAAGTAACTTTCACTTAAAATTTAACGTTTCACGACCAAAATTTGACTTTTTCAACGTAACTGAAAGAGGAGAGCAGATAAACCAACCTTCAACATAATCTCGATTTGACCCGATCGACATTTTGAGTGGGTTACAGAAATTCTAAAATACGGAGTTAGGAAAACAATGTGAACTGTTGAGAGTAAAGTGAGAAATGAGCTGAACTTTGAAATTTGATATGACGTTAACACAGAGTAAATGTGTATAGCAACAATGCAGACTTGGTTGTTCGCAATCGGGGTTTGAGATTTCAGAAGCAATTAGTCTTATTAGTGGATGTAGTGAAAAATCAATGCGAAATATAAATACAAAAATTAAAATTCAATAGGATTCTTATTAAATTTGAAATTTTTGAATTTGAACAATACAGAACAGCTTTTGAAAATATGCTAAATTGCAAAATAAAAATTCTTGAGCTTAAATACTAAGTTTCAACTTAGGGGAACGCTCGTAAAGTAAATAAAGTTTTCAAAATTGTTGTCAATAATTTGAGTAACTTCAAGTACAAAAAATTAACGTGACAGACAAATTCAGAAAGTACTTAAATTGATCAATGTACCTCATAGTGGCAAACAATGGTTTGAGTTTTCTTTTATCTCTAGAAACTCTCAAAGCTTCCGCTTACAAGCAAGTTAATTACTTAAGAAAGGAATAAGCTTAGCGTCTTAGAGCAATTCGATATTAGACTCCAACCAATTGAAAAGAAATCAGGGGAGTTCGAATAGCTCTTCTTCTAAGCGTACCTAACGAAGTATATATTCCTGCCGTTTCAGTCCGCGAAAGCAGTGACAGCGAATAATATTTACACTGGATTTATAATACATTGGCTATGGTGCAATGCGACACCTTATGAATTTGCTTAATAGAACTACATGCCTTCAACTCGCCCTTCAGTAATGGGACAATATTGTTGTTTTGTGAGATTCATTGGCCTGTTTCAAGACACTTCAACGAAGAGCTAATAGGGGTTTGATGAGACTGAAAGAGAGCCCTTGGTCAAGGGTCGATATTTTCATTCTCATAGTTAACACTTCTATAAGTTCGGTAGTCGAGTGATTTCTCCTTGAATTGGCTTTGGATTTAAAAAGTATGAAAAGCTAAATTTTTAACCAAAATTTGAACTTAGAGAAGTAAGTATTATGTCTTTTTCTTCTTCATAAAAACTTCTCCTTCATCTTCCTCTACTTCCTCACTCTCATCTCCTGCCTCATCATTAGTGTTTGTGATTTCCTGAGAGATAGAAGCTGTGGCATTTCGATCGGCATTGACCCCTTGCATAACTTTAATTAAGGAGCCCAAATCTTCAAATGCAAGACGATATCTCTCGCACAAATTTTTCCAGTCATTTGAGTTAGGTGTACAAAATGATAGATTTTTTAATCTTGTGTTTTAGTTCCTTGGACATCCAAATGTGTGACAAAGGCATTTCATCGCAAGCTAATACAAAATAAATAAAAAAAAAAGATGTAAACTTACTAAAACTAAAATAAACAATGAGAAATACATTACCGATGGTTGTTTGGAATGTAGCTCACGTCCTGCATAAAGAGGAATCGCAAGAAATTATACCAAGTTTGTTTTATAAACCAAGTGTTTTGTGTTCTTGTTGACTTCAATACTAAGGATACTTCAATTGTAAAGATTGTAAATTTTATTTTCTAGTATCGGAATTATATCAACAGATCGCTTTGTATTATGTAATGTCATAAATTTTTGAATAGAACTCGAATACCCTTCTACGCCATGCTTGCCTATGTAGTACTATATGTTGTAAAATGCTTGAATCCAACAGAATTGAAATAGTTTTGTGTTTTGAAATTTTTGTACAATAGACAACAATTCTGGCAAATATTTTTATTGAAACCGTTGATAACAGGAGCAGTTGGATTAAATGAAGTTTCCAAATATATCTTCACAAAAAGCATCCCTTAGAACGAGAATATGATTTACCTAGAAGGCAACACAAGGCGAAATAATTATCAAATATTTTTTTTTCTATTATTTATACTTCTACGTACGTTGCTGTTTTCTTTTGGAAAATGTAAACGTATTATGCATTAAATCTACTTGAAACTGATAATTGGAAAACAATATGTTGGGGTTTCTACAATATAAAAACAGAGAACTTCACTAAATAAAGTTTACAATATTTTAACTACACAACTGAAATTTAAAAATCCAAAAAATAATTTTGTGAAAAAGCTTAACTTCCTTCCAAATTCATTTCTAAATTGGTAATGATTGTAAACGTGTAGTTCATTTTTTCCCTTTTTTGAATAGGGTAGGAGCCCTAGCGAATGAATAAATTGCTTGGCTGATTTGAAGAACCCACAAGTTTGAGGTTTGTGTAGAGCTTCTTAATTTTGGAAGTGCTTTCCTTTATAGTGTTGCGCTAAGCATTTAAACAACCTGCAAACAAAATTAATTACCAGTTCTCTAAAACATCGCAATTTTTTTTATAGTCTTGCATTAATAGAAATTTGTTGTTGTTTTTCAATAGGATTACAAGCTCAACTTGGATGAAACCTTCGATGGAGAATATTATTTGTGTCAAAGAAGGAATTCTCTTGCCTGAGTACTCTAAGTTTTCGACACGTATACAAACATTTCATGATTGGAACATCTCTGCCACCTTTCCTGCGCCACAAGAATTTTATGAACCAAATAAAGAAACAAATACAATACGTTGTTTCTATTGTGGTTTTACAACGGATTTACAAAAGATAGCCTGTGCTAAGTGGCCCTCATTATGTGAAATAGGGTGAATTATATTATATTATTATATATTATTAATATATTAAGTTAGTATATTAAAATATGTTAGTGATAAGGTTTGCTCGTAATTTTTGCAAGTAACTTATCTCTTGTCCTTTCCGGCCGTGTGGGCTCATAAGGGAAAGGACAGATATGAGTTTCCAATCTCAATTCCAAGACACGGGAAATCCGGTGTCTTGGAAATGAGAAATTTGGAATAGTTTTTAGCATTGTTGCGAAAGAAATTAGAAAGTTAGAGTTGATTTCACTTCTGCTGTGTCAACATCTTGTCTTCACTCTAAAGCATTTCTCTGTACCTTTGACCCTCACTTCCTTCTTCTATACTTACTCTTAGGATACAATTAAATCTCACAGTGAATTAAGGATAACAGTTGGTGTTAGGCTAAAACATTTACATTGGAGGAAATAAAAGCGCACACTAGAAGTACTGTTTGCCGAATCTAGGTTTTGTACTTTCGTCCGTTATCCACAATAGTAGTGATACAAGTCGTGTCTACAGAGACCGTGGTGCTGTAGAGACACAGAGAACAGAGGATTCAGTGTCAACTACACGTTTACTTTCACGACTGGAATCCACCGGCGACTACTGACCGCTAAAGGAGTCTCTAGTACTACTACCCGTACTGCGGTCGGCACAAGGGGACTCGCACCTGGGGGTACCTGGGATCGAGGAGTACACGACAGGTACACTGAGTTCGTTGATCCTCCGACACGGAAAGCACCACTGGCAGCAACGTTCCGACGTCACCCAAGGGGCGCAATAACGGAAGTCCAGGCACCTTCTGCATTACTTCTAGCACGCACAAGGTAAGAAAAATCTTTCATCTATTTGGTCAAAACATTTATCGACGAGATTACCGCTAAGGGGGTGAGGTTCCCCTTTTGGAGTACCGTGCACCGTGACCTCCTCCTAATGCTTGAGGGCCAGGTGGGGCGAACTGCGAATTTTTTAAAATTAAATATTTTCCTTAAACTTAAGCGTTACCTAGAATAAGTGGTATTAGTAAATTTAAGCGTTTCAAAATGGCGACCGTGACACCGT